>JAGMWU010000020.1:1495464-1551321 GCA_018697195.1 Certhia americana | reverse complement strand
ATCCATCCATCCATCCATCCATCCATCCATCCATCCATCCATCCATCTCTCTGAAGGCAGCAGTGGCCTCCCAGTCTGTTCCCAGTGCTGTCACTCCACTGCCCAAGCACTGAGGACAGTGTCACCTGCTGGCACCAGAGTCACCTGGCCTGCATTTTCCCCTGAGTGACACTTTGGCCACTCACACAAGTGATTTTTCTTGATGGCTGAGAACTTTTTAAAGCCCATCTGGACCTTGCAGTGCTTTTGCTGTGTGTTCATCTTCAAACACATCAAGTTTCCCACATCTTTGGGAACATCATCCCTGGAGAAAGCCCAACATGGCACTGTAGTGGTGGGGAAATAGGAAACTAAAGTGGGGGAAGTTGGAGTGTTTGAAGTGGCAGAAATCAATGGGCTGGGGGTGCAGCCTCGCTCCTCCTGCTCCCCCTGTACACTGTGTGCATCAAAGCTGTCCTCCAAGATATTTTTTCCTCGCTCCTGAAAGCAGACAGGCTCTGCATGGAGGTGTCATTTGCTGCCTGTCCCTTATGTCATTGATTTTTAAGTCGTTAATTAACGCTAGGTGTCAGCCTGGAAGATGAATTCTGGCCCTACTCTCCCTTCTCTTTTGTTTTTTGGATTGTAAATGTTATAGATCGACCATGATGGAGGGATGAGGGGTCAAAGGACATGAGAGCATCTCTGCATATGTGCACACAGTCCTCCTGAACTGCCCATCTGTATCACTCAATAGACGGGGACGGGTGGCGGGGGGGACATCCCTTTTGTTGCCTGTGTCACTTCAGATAGAGACATAGCAGCTCGGGATGGATGGTGTGCCCTGGGTGTGTGCACATGAGAGAGAATGTCCTCGCTGCCCAGCTGGGCCAGATTTGGGCTTGGGGTTGGTTTTTCCTCCCTCAGTGGAAGGGGCAGAGAGGAGGAAATGCCACTTGAAAGGCAAAGTTGAACACCTGGAGCCTGCACAGCTCCTGGTGAGGATGCTGAGGATAAGAATAGCAAAGCACCCAGTTTGTGTGGCAAGAGCTGTGTGTTGGGCAGGAGGGCATCCCAAAGGAATGCAGGTACTGCAGGATTTGGGGATTTGTCAAACCTGATTATTCCCAAAGTCCCAAAACAGGGCATTCTTCAGAAGTCTCTCTAGAGCCCCCAGGGGTAAATGTTCTCTTTACTGGGGGTTGCCAGTGGTGTTCCCTGGTGTCATGGCTTTTCCTTTCTGCTGTATTTTGCTCACTGACCATGGATGAGAGCTGCATTCTGCCACTTTTCCTCCTTCCCACCTCCTTCAGCTCAAGTTCACTGCCTGTTTCCTTCTTCCTCCGGCATCTCCAGGAAACATCTCCCCTTGGAAATAACACAAACAAGAGGGCTGAGTGGGAGGAGAAGCCATGCTACTCTGTGGAAGTTTGGGATGTTGGACATCCTTGGAACTGTTGATTGATGACGCTGTAAAGAATCCCACAACTCTGGGGGCACAAATCACAGACGAGCTTTGGAGGAGTCGGCGCTGAATTTCCCCACACACGGATCCAACCCGGGCTGAGCTTGTCTTCCACCTTGGAAGCTGATCCAGCCACACACACTCTGCTAATCCACTGTCCCCTCACTGTACTGTAAATCAATGGCAGGTCACTCGTGCAGTGTCTCCGTGCTCTGGGGTTAAGAGCGGGCTCAGCCCCGGTGGCTCCAGGTCACTGCAGCCTCACAGCCTCTGGAGCGATGCTGTCCGGGCTGGGATTTGGGGCTAAGCTTTTATGAAGTGGGAGAATAATATCTGCCATGGTCAGAAGGGGGTTTTGTGGGAGAGCTTTGGGTTGTGCAATTAATCATTAACTGTGTTTTGCTCCTTTTTCCTCTTTCCAGAGGACACACGGAGCAGAGTTGAGGTCATGGAAAGTGCTGTGCCCAACAGCCAGCTTTCAATGTGCCTCATCCTCTGCTGTTTTGCAAACCTTGGAGGATTTCTATACCTCTGATAATTTTTTCTCGTCCTGCCTCACTTTTTCTCCTGAGGATTTCTCATTTTCTGCATATCTCCTTCTTTTCCATGTGTGTATCCATGTGAAACAACACAGATGCACAGAAAAAATACAGAAAGTTCTTAAATCCCTGTTATTACGAGCTCGAGCTGTGGCTCCTGTCAGTCTATAAAGATCACTCAGGTCTTGCAGGAGGCTCCTGGGAAATGACTGAAATTTGGAAGCAGAGGGTTCAGGCAGGATTGGCAGATCTGGCCATGACAAAAATCCACACCCAAAGGAAGTGCCTGACTTTGATTCACTCCCAGAAAACACAAACCTGGCTGAGCTCCTCAGTCCTGTGGACTTGTGTGTGAGCTCTTGGGTTTGCCTGAGTGCAGAAGGATCCCCCTCTCTGGTTAAGGTTCAACCCTGTGCATAAACCTCTGCAAAATCAGGGCTCTGCTCTCTGCCAGCCTTTGGGGACACTGATCTGAGCCGTGGGTGACCCTGGGGACGATGTGTCCTGTCCTGTGTCAGCACCCCATGGCAAAGTGCTGCATGCAGAGATGCTCTTCTGTAAAGCCAAGGAACAGAGAGCAGCAAGGGACACGTTACCTTAAATCAAACGTGAGCACACAGCCAGGCCCTGCTTCCAATAGGACACTGGCTCTGGAAAATTTACAGTATGCTTGGTTAAGGCGAGTCATTTTATTCCATAAGCAGCGCTGCACCGTGGGGTTATTGCAGTGCTGCCAACAGAGGCTGTAAATATCCCTGGACAACAAAACTATTCATTAAAGAAATGTACCCTCAGCCGTCCAGCCTTAAGTTTGCTGACACTTAAATCCCCCTCTCTAATGGTGCTCGTTATTGAGGCTGACTGCAGCCATACCCCTGCAGCTCCTGCTGGACAGGGGGATGGGGGAATGATCTGTGGCAATGTGTTACCTGTTCCTGAGCGGGTTGCTCCCTTCCCTCTCCTGCCAGTTGTCCATTCCATGGTGTCCCTGTCATCCTCCTGCACCCCAGCCCACGGCAGGGGGTTCATACTGATCCCTCAGGCCACATCTTTCATCCAAATCTTTGCTGTTTTCCCCATTCAGAACACGCTGTTGTTGAAGTGACATCTTAATGCCACTTGTCTGATGGATCTGTTACCTGTCTGCCGACGTAGGGATGAGGGAAAGGACTGAGAGGATCCTTTAATCATTGCAATTGAAGAAACACAGCTTAGGCAAACCTCTAACAGTGAACAACAGGGACAGGACCCGGGGAATAGCTGGACCTGTGTCAGGGAGGATCAGGCTGCAGATCTGGGAAAGGTTCTTCCCCCTGAGGGTGCTGGGCACCGCTTCGGCTTTGAGCAGGGATGCACAGGCTGGGATTGGAACAAGCTGGGATAGTGGAAGGTGTCCCTGCCCATAGCATGGGGTGGAACTGGAAGTGCTTTTAAGGTCCTTTCCAAGCCCAACCACTCTATGATTCTATTATTGTATGAGCTGAGGATGTGTAAAGAAGTCCTCCCCACATAATTCAGCACTTTGTACCAGTTCCAGAGCAAACAATGTTGTATAAATAATAATTAACAGTAACAAATGCGGAGATTTAAGGGAGACATGCAGGAGCAACACTTAAGGGACAGACAGGGCATCTTTCACGGGATGTGTTAACGAGGCAAAAATTGATTGCGCAGTGTTGTTCGGGGAGGATGGACGCGCCTTCCCCCAGCAAAACACCTTTTCTAATTTTTATCCCGGTTTGGAAACAACTTCCTGCCCCTCCATATTGTGGCTCTGATAAACAAGTGCTGTGTTTAAAAAGCCTGTGTTAAACTGTGTTAAGTAATGTAAGCAAACAGCACATGTGCTGCACGGCGATCCTGGTGGGGCGTGGGGTGCTTTGCATACTGATTTGTGGCTCTGCCTCCGCCGCTCCTGGCACCTGATCTTTCTTGCAAACGAGGCTATTTTGCCTCAAGGGTTCTCTACCGATTAAGTAATAAATAAATAAGGATGAAAATGGGCCCCAGCCTCGCCTAAAATAATTTTGGAGGTTAAAAAAGAGAAAGATGGAGGGGGTCGCTATTGATCTGAGCTTTTAAAACATCGCAGCTACTTTTCTGCGTTAAATGGCAATAGGTTTGGGAGGTGAATGTGGAGGGAAAGAGTGAAAAATAACAACAGTGCATGAGATGGAGGGGTTTGTTTGTTAGCAGGGATTGGTTTGTTTGTTTAGTTTTTTCTTGGCTATTTCTTATTATCCACCATGTGCTTGCAGCAATGTAGCAGATTTCCCCAAACTTGGTTCCCTCTAATGAATGTTGCTTTTTAAATCAGACTTGCAGAAGTTTATTTTTGGAAGCCTAGACAGGAATCCAGCCCTAAATCCCTTTCTCCTTTAACTCTCAGGTTGCAGGATCTGGCAGGCCAAGCACACAGGTTTGTCTGATGTATTAAACCTGACCCCCTCTTATCTAACATCCCTCAGATGGTCCCTGTGATAGCCCTCGATAAGGAGCTGCTGGGGCTGGTGCTGCTTTTCCTCCAGTTTCCCTGCCCTGGCATCTCTCACCCAGGGCCAGGAGGGGTGGGTGAGCTGCCACCAGCCCTTACAGCTCTCCCATAGGTGCCTGATGCATGCAGGGGTGCTCAGGGAGGAGAGGGCTTTGGGGTGATGTTTTTTGTTGTGTCCCACCTGAGATGTGGGAGGTGTTGCTTTATCTGCCAGAGGAACAGGAGTAGAGCACAGATTGGGAAGAAATCCTTCCCTGTGAGGGTGGGGAGGCCCTGGCACAGAGAAGCTGTGGCTGCCCCATCCCTGGAAGTGTCCAAAGTCAGGTTGGATAGGGCTTGGAGCAGCCTGGGACAGTGGGAGGTGTCCCTGCCCATGGCAGGGGGTTGGAGCAAGATGAGGTTTAAAATTTCTCCCAACCCAACCCATTTTGTGATTCTATGAACTGTCTCACACTGTCTCAGGCACGGATGTTCTGCCCAAGGTGCTGCTGTGGGCTCTTCTCCATCCCTGTCCCCTCTACCCCCCAGCTGTGAGAGCAGCTCAGCTTGAGCAACAAAGCTCTGGCAGCAGTTGGCTGTGATCTGTGTTTGGAAAATAAAAGGAAAACGAACTCTATAATATTTTATAGCTTCTGCCATGGTAGTGTCACACCCCACTGTAGCAACCGCAGTGCTTGGCTTGACGTGAAGGGTAAGCCAAGGGCAGGCAAAAAAAAAAAAAAAATCCTTGTTTTTTTAATATTATTAAACTTCAAGTATTCCAAGTTGCTACAAATAATAAAGAGTAAATTTAAAAGGGACTGTGAAAAATGGGGCAATGAACATCTGTGCTATGTTGATTTATCTGGCAAAAATAAGCAGAGGAGTGAAAGCAGGAGCAGGAGCAATTTCTCAGGCGCGTTGGGCTGGTGCAGGGACGTGTTTGCTGCATGGCAAAGAGCAGCGTGGGGCTGGGGTGAGAGGCCAGACCCCAGCCTCTGCTGCTGGAGCCTCTGATGTTAATCTTGGTGATGGGGAGGGAAATATTGACAGCAGGATGGTGCTCTCTGCCTTGAATGACAGGCCATATGTTTGTAAAATAGTCTGAAGTACCAAATAGAAAAGGCCTGGGCGAGTGGAGAGAGACTGTATTTTCTCTTTACATGTAAAACTTCCAACTCTTGGCAGGAGCCCAGCAACAATTAATCAGCGGGAGCCTTTTAGAAAGGCTCTTCCTAGGAAATAAGGGTACAGAAAAATCCTTTAAATTAAACATAATTTAAAACAAAGTAGTGTGTCAATAGGGGGGGAAAAAAAAAGAATGGACTTGCAATAAATACAGATTACTTGGTATAAATCCATCAGGTCTGATCCTGTCTGTGCCGCCGTGGCTTTCTTGGCATTGGATTTTTGGCAGGGATGAGCAGGATGGGGGATCCGGGGCTGCCCTAGAGGATTACAGGCAGTGAGGGGTGGGAGAAGAGTGGGGTGGGAGCCCCAGGAGCTCCCCAAACCCAGGAACCCCTGGAAAGGAGCAGGGCTCTCACCATGCAGCAGTGAGCAGGAGAAATGCTGCTGGGGGAAGGGAGAGGAGGAGGAGGAGGAGGAGGAGGAGAAGGAGATCAGATTTCTAAGCACCCTTGAAACCAAAGCTGCACTGTTTATAAACTTCCATAAATATTAATTGATATTTAATAAGGTAGGCAAACACAAGGGAAAGTATTGTTTTGGCCAACTCCTACACAGCGATCCCAGCCAAGCGTGAAAGAGTTTGTGTAACTTTCCTCAGGGGTTAAGAGCAGGTCACGGAAGGTCCTTTTTCCTGGCCGCTGTCCCAGCTTTTTAAGCTATAAGGGAACCCAGGAGGCTCCTGGGAAGTGAACCCAAATACCTGCTGGCTGCAGGGTGAAACTCCCTGGCTGCATCGGGCAGAGTGCGCGGGCATCGCCGGCCCTGCCGCGGCGTTCCGGGGGGATTAGGCTGGAAAAGGGGGTGACTGTTTGGTCAGATGGGCAGGCTGATGAGCTAATCACGGCTGTTAATTGATATGCTTTCCCACATAACTTGACAGATCAAACAGGTGGTGAATGGCCCTCACACTAATTCACGTCAGGCTGGCGTCCCGGATCCGGGCTGCGGCTCGTGCAGATAAAGTGACAGGGAAATAGGTCAATGTGCAAAAAGGACAGGCTTGGTGCTCACCAGAGCTCCTCGATTCCCACCAACCCTCCTCTGGAATACGAGTCCCTTACACGGCTTCTTTATGTAATCCTCACTACCAAAGGGTGGAGCAAAATTCAAGGGAATGCGTTTGCTCCGATGATTTTTGGTGACTTACTGAGGTTTTGCTGCCAGCTCCAGAGAAAAGAATCATGAAAGTGTTTAAGTTTTATTTCTCATTCTCCTATCGTGCATGGGCTGATTCATGGATTTGCACCAAGACTTAGCGGAAAAATCAATGTCAAATAGAATGGAGGCTGATATTATAAAATTAAGATCTAAGATTTTCTGGCTGTAGAGCTACACTCGGAGTCAATCCGTTACAGGGACTTGCAGCGAGTTCCTGGGGAAGTGGGGGCAGAAATGAGTCTCTTCTTGCCAGCTCCTCTTCCAGGAATGTGGCAATTCTTCCGACCTGGCTCCACACCTGGGCCAGCACCCAACTCCTCCTTGCTGCTGGCGAGGTCGAGCTTCTGAAACCACCACCCATGGGATATTTCATTACTCCTGTGCATGGGGAATAGCCAGTTCTGTAGAGAAATATCTCCTCCGACCCCACAGCTGCAATGCCAGGGCTCTATTCCATGACAAATCTCATTTTGGAGTCAATGGATTCAACATCTCTTCTGGTTGTTCGTGATTTTGACTCATTCCTGTGGTTTTTCTCCCTGGGGAGGGAGGGAAGAAGCACAGAAGTGTACAGAAGTGTATTTGTTGGCCAGATGGTGAAATGGCCTTTCAGAGTCATTCCTCAAGCACTGAAAGCAGCCAGGACCCTTCTCCCTGCAAACTGCAGGACTGTTGAGTGAAGGGAAAAGTAGATCCATTGGAAGAACATCACAGCTCCTGGGCATCAAGGAGGCTTTACAGAGTTTGGAGGGGAGTAGTTTTCTGCTTGTCCTTTTTCTTTTTTATTTCCACTTTTTTGGGGGGACAGAGAAGGAATGATCTCTCTCATCATTTAACCAGATGCACTTCCCAACTGCTGAGCACCTCTCCAAGTTGTACCTTGTTTGGAAAGCTCACCCAAACCCCAGCTCTGATTGCAGAGAGAAACAACACTGCTAGTACTAGAACTGCAGACAAAGGCAGCTCTCCAACAGCCCGTATCGAGTTCACCACTTTTAATTACAACACCCCACAGCTGAACTTTCACAGAACATTTTTATCCGTGCGTAAAATCGAGTGAAACGAGCAGACCCCTAAAGAAAACCCCGCATTTGTCCCAGCGGCGTCTGCGTCGGAGCGGGGCGTTCCCCGCTCTTCCACGTGGGTTTTGTCAGCCCAGATTGACAGGGGTTACCTTTGATGGGAGGCAGATGGAAAAGGGAAATGCAGGGATTAATCCCTGTGTCCCAGATGATGCAGCAGCCTGAGCAGGTGGCGGGGAGGCCGAGCCCTTTCCATCTCTCATTGTGTCGCGGCGCCGGCCCAGCCTGCGGCGGGGCTATTATGTGATATAATGGTGAGATGGGAACAGCCAGGGAACTTCTTCCTTTGTGTTCCAAAGGCCACGATGGCATCTTTATTTGATAAAGGAATTGGATTATGTCTAATCCCTGCTCTTGGAGGCGTTTTATTACTTAGGAAACACTTCCTTCAAAGCGCCTCGGCTGTCGCGAGCGGGGTGTAAAATACCACTGGTGGGAGAGGCGATGGCAGGTTTTCCAGGGATGAGTAGAAATCCTCAGATCCTTTCTTGGGGGGGCTGCATTCAGATTTAAGGTGTTTTTTTATTAAATCCTAAAATCGAAGCCAGGTTGTGGCTTTTAATGTGCATCTGATGAAGAGCCCAGAGCTGGAGCCACCCAGCCTGTTCACCACGTGCTTAAATCAGTTTATGCTCCCATCCAGGATATTGTGCAGGAATTTAGATTCCTTCATAATGAATAATACATCCATGAAATGTGAGCCTTGTAAATTTAGGGAAACGAGCTGTCAAGTGACCCAAAGAGTAAAATTGAGGAGGTGAGTGCCATGAGCACAACACAGAGCACATTGTCTCGGGAACTTCCTTTGGCACCGGTGACAGGACACACTTGGCAGATCAAAATAAAAGCTCAAAGTAGGGAAGAGGAATGATGTGGCCAGAGAGCATTCAGTGGTTTGAATAATTTCTAATGCCATGACAGGCCTGTAACCCAGGAAGTGAACTCTCCTGGACCTTGAGGGGCTCCTGTGGGCATTTTGGAGGAACATGGGTCATGCAGCTCCCAGTTCCACCAGAACAAGCTCAGCAAACTTCCTCAGAGCTGCAGGTCAGATCCCTTTTTAGCCCCTGCACTTTCCTATTCTCTGTATCCTCACAGCAGAAGTCCTTCCAAGGGTTTTCTCACTTTGGTGGTCAAAGTTCCCAGGCCAAAATATCTGCTGAGTTTTGTAACTGGTGCAAATCAGCCATGCTGGGAGGAGAATTCTCCCTCCTCTCAGGGAGCTCCAGCCTTTCAAACCGAGGTAATCCCTCCCTGGAGCCACTGAAACCAAGCCCTGTGACCTCAGCAGATATTTATCACCACCTGAGGGCTGGGCAAGGTTCACTGAACTTCAAGCAGGGCTAGGACTGGGTGGGAACTGGGAGAAATTCTCTGGTTTCATCTAAGGCTGGCACTGAGTTTGGAAGCTGCAAGTTGCAAGTTCTCCAGGCTCCAGGAGAAACTAAATGCTGCTTTTTTCAGAGCAGGCACAATACTGGGACCATGGTAGAGGTCTGAGGGGATTCATTTTGTCTTTCTTAAATCAGTGTTTGCTTAGGGACTATTCTATGCCAGCTTCTCCTTACTCATGGTTGGTTTAGGAAGGAAGGGGTGGGAGGTGTTCCTGCCCACAGCAGGGGTTTGGAATGAGATGATCTTTGAGGTCTTTCCAACCCAAACTCTTCCTTCCCAAACCTGGGAAGAAGGAGGGAGAGCTTCCCTTATCCCAAGGTGACACAGTGATGTGTCCCACCTTTCCAACCCTTGGACCCAAAAGCTTTTCCTTGCTCTCCCAAGCTCTCCCTGCCCACATGGGAGATGTGGAGCCTTCTCCTCACTGAGCGGTGACTGAAAGCAAAGCTGCCTTTTATTCCAGAGTATTTCACTACACAAGTGCTTTTGAAATAAGGAAAAACAGGGGGAAATTGCAGTGGGCTTAGCAGACAAAATTGAGCAGTTGACTGTGGCAAGGCATACAGTACTTAAATGCAAGAGCTGATCTAATCGTTGTTCTCGAGGAAGCTTTTTGCTGCATTTTAGCACACAAAGCTTTTCGTTTTCTCTTTTGTGGCTTGAGCTGCTATTTAAGAAAGCAAAAATCAATAAACCTTTCCAGCTTTCAATCTTTTGCCCCAAAAGGTGTTTTTTTGGGTAGTGTTTTGTCATTCATAAGCTGTGGCGACAAATCCTTGACATCATTCGTGGATAATATCGATCAGCTCTTCCGTTGCGCCAAAGGACAAATAGAAATCATTTATCTGTCTGGACTCCAAAACAGCAAAAGACAAAGGGCTCTGCCAGCCACCCATGACAATCAGCAGCTGAAGGTATTACCAGGGGGTCAAGTTCAGAGGTCAGTGGTCAAACAGGTTGTCATCAGTTTCTCACAAGCAGCAGAGTGGAAAAAGCCAGCTGGGTTTTATTTGCCTGGTGGTGGTGGGTGCTGGTGGCCCAAGGGTGCTGCCCAGGGGATGTTGTAGGTTTGGGTTAATTTCCTGTAAATTTGGGGTCTTAACTCCACCTTTCCTCTGGGACTGAGGGCCAGGCAAACCAGGAGAAGCTGCCATTGCTGACATTGCTCTGAGCATTCCCAGGATCCCTTTGTTTTGATGTTGTTACATGATTTTGTTCAATTTTCTGCACATCTTTTGGGATCAGCCTCTTCTTGGGCATAGGGTCCTAAATCTGCTGCTTCAAATGTGCCTCCTGTGAAGGTTTTGGCAAAGCCCAGGAAATTACTGAGCAAGCTGCTGTATCCCAACAGTATTTCCTTGGATGTAGGGATAACATTGAGGGGAAGCATCAGTTCTACCCATGTTCTTCTCCACCACCCCTGCCACCAAACTAGAATTAAAAATCATTTCAGTCAAAATCAAATAGGATGCTGCATGGACTCAGACCCAGAGGGAAAGCCTCCCTGGTCATATCTCCCTAAACCTGCCAGTGCTGTGCCTTACACATCCAAAATCTCTTCCTGTTGTACTGAGAAGCCTGCAGGGTCTGTATCAGCAGGAAAAGCACCTAAAGCAAACTTGCTGCCTCCTTGGATTTATCTGCAATGCAAATAGACCCCTAAAATCCTCCTTTCTCCAGCCTCATAAAAAACATGGGCTGCTCTGAGCTTTATGGGAAACCTCTGATCCATCATTCAGGCAGGACAGCACGGCTGCTACGGAAATCCCTTGGGAAGCCAGAGGGGAAGGGTCCAACCAGAGCTGCTCGTCTGATCCTTGGCTTTCCATAAACCCAGGCGCTCAGGGCATCCATCAGTCAGTGGGGCACTTCCAGAATTACTGGAGTGAGGGGAAGAGGCCATGGCAGTAAATAAGGGTGGCTAAAACATCAGCATGATCCCCGTTTTCCCACATTCTGGGCTCTTTCTCTCCCTTCTCCCACATCCTTCAGCACAGTTATTCCCAGTGTTTTGATTTTCAGGGGGCTGGCAAACAGACATCTGTGTTGTGTTTAGCCAGGAGTGCCTTGGAGGAGTTTCTTTCTGAGATTGTGCTCACACAGTGTTGACACCTGCAGAGGAACTCGCTGCACACACGCTCCCAGGAACATTTTATTTAAACTGGGACAGGTTCCCTCCTATTCACCAACTTCTGGCTGAGGCAACAGAGACTTTCTTGCAAGAGCCAGCACTGTCGAGAGCTCTGAGCAGACTCTGTCTCTGCATTTCACACAGATAGCTGGGGCAGTACTTGTGCAAACACAAATTCCCACTGGATAAATAAGCTGGATACGCGATGCCAGCAGCCACAGAGCCCGTGTGGTAAACGTGGCGCTCTGCTTAAATTTCTTCTGGCAGACAGAAATTCTGCCTTTTATTTTATTTTATTCTCCCAAGGACACTGTCAAGGTCACCATGAATCCTGATGCTCCAAAGAGTGTATCAGGGATACAAACCCATTTCACCAGGCTATTGTTGTATGTATCCTCCTGTGCATCCAACTTCATTTCCACTTCAATTTTATCAACCTTCCGCTGGAGACTCAAGGAGATAGGAAACAAGTACTGACACGAATTAGCCCGGAGATTGACTGATATAGCTCAGCCCAGGGAACCCTGGGTAAAACCTTCTCTGGGCTCTTTCTCTCTTGCTTTCTCTCTGCCTTTTTTTTTTTCCTTTTTTCTTTTCCTTCCCCCACACCCCCTTTTTTTTCTTCCACTGCGACTGTCTCTGTCAGTCACCTGTCAGAGATGTCACCAGTCCTGCCTGAGATGACAGACAGGGCAGGAAAGATTTTGATGGGGTAATTTGCCAAAAATACCCAACGTGGCATATTAAAGATGGCAGCTGGTGGCAAAGGCTCTGGGGAGGAGAATCCCTGTGGGTAAACCCAGCCTTCTCTTCTCCAAACTGAACCCCAGAGGTGCTCTCCCCTTTGCTTTGGAGAATCCATGGAAGAATTGGAATGGAATTCATGGAGGGTCAGTCCAGGCATTGAGCTCTTGGTGTGGGAGGACACCCAACTTTCCCTTCTTCATCTCTGCACCCCAGCCCAGGGCAGAGGGATCTGAAAGCTCCAGGATAAGGGGTCCTGGACAAGGCAGGGATTGTTCCATAACGTCCAAGCCATGCTTCAAGCAGGGAGCACCTGGCTCAAGCATGGTGTGGAGAGAAGACCTGGCTCCTACCAGGGGGACAGGGCTCCACTGCCTGCCCTCTCCACAAACTTCAGCGCCTCTTCTTCCTCTGTGTAGGAAATTTATGCCCTTTGGGTTCAAAAAAGGCTCCTAGGGGGAAAGAGAAAAGGGAGAGAGAGAAAGAGAATGAAAATGATTTTAATTTTTTTTTTTTTTGGCGTAGAAATGAAGCTGATATTGAAAGTGAGTAAATTTTAATGAAACGGTGCAAAAATGACATCATTTACTCAGAAATCATTAATTTGTCAGCATTAATATTTCAGCTACAACATTGCCTGTCATTCTGTGCCAGCAATGACTGATAAATCTATAAAAGTGTGCTGCTAATTTACTGAATATTTATGTGCAGTGTCATTTGCAGAGTAGGATTTGAATTTATTTCACTCAGTATTCAGCTGGAGAACATTTCTAACAAACCTAAAATGAACAGCACCAGGCTGTGCAAAGTAAAAGCTGGCAAAACTTCCCAAATAACATTTTAGAGGGAGATGAGCTCTGGCTGGAGCTGTGGCTTTTCCCCAGCACGAGGCTCTCCCAGGGCTCTGTCCCGGCGAGGACAGCACGGGTGGCTCAGGACAGGGCACACCAGCTGCCAGCCCCGGGGCTGTGCTGACACATATTTGTCACAGCTATGCCATTTTTCATCTCAGACCTCCTCAGAGGTGTCAGCTTATCCGTTCCACCTCCCAGGAGGCCGCGCACGTGTCGGGAAGGAGCGAGCGTTCCCTGAGCCGTGGCTTGGTGGGAATTTCTGTGTCAGCTTGGAGCACGGGGGGAAAGTTTGCAGAGCTGGGGTGGGAAGTCTAAGGAGGGAGAGAGGAGATTTTGGCAGAGTTGTCCAGTTGAGGTGGAATGGGGCTGGCGTGGTCCAGCCCTGCCCTATGTGATGTGAGGCCAGCTGTGTGGTGTCCCCAGCATGGAGCAGGGAGTCCAGGGCACTGGTGGGGTGTCCATAGGAGTGATGGAGTGGTGGAGTGTCCATGGCATTGGTGAGGTGCCCATAGGAGTGGTTGGAGCATCAACAGGAGTGGTGGAGTATCCTTGGAGTATCCTTGGAGTATCCATAGGAGTGGTTGGAGTGTCCATGGCACAGGTGGAGTGTCCATAGGAGTGGCTGGAGTGTCCATGGCACAGGTGGAGTGTCCATAGGAGTGGTTGGGAGTGATTTTCCATGGGAATGGTGGGAGTGTCCATGGCACAGGTGGAATGTTCCTAGGAGTCTCAGACCTCCTCAGAGGTCTGAGGGAGTGTCCATAGGTGCGGTGGGTGTGTCCATGGCACAGGTGGAGTGTCCATAGGAGTGGTTGGGAGTGATTTTCCATGGGTGTGTCCATGGGAGTGGTTGGAGAGTCCATAGGAGTGGTGGGAGTGTCCATAGGTGTGGTGGGTGTGTCCATGGCACTGGTTGGAGTGTCCATAGCAGTGCTGGAGTGTCCATAGGAGTTGTTGGGAGTGATTTTCCATGGCTGTGTCCATGGGAGTGGTTGGAATGTCCACGGCACTGATTGTGTCCACAGCTGGTTCTTGTGATGAGGATTATTTTTGTCCCACCAGAGCCTCCCCACAGCCCCGCAGTGTCCATGCTCTGATCCCTGCAGACCTCCCAGGAATGCTGTGCTCCAGTGGCTCCAGACAGCTCTGCTGTTTCCCGTGGAATTGTCAGGATGCAGCACAGCCACCAGCTGTGTTTTGGGAGAGGGAGTTCTTTGGACACGCAGCTTGGTCATTAAAATGTGACTTTGAGATGATAGAACCCCTTTGGAAGTTCAGGCTGAGTTTGGATAGTGCTTTGAGGCAGAAAATGAAGGGAAAAAAAAAAAAGAAAAATTCTGCTGACATTGGGTGTTCCACAATGATGAGGAGGAAATTCCCAGGGCCCAGTGGCCAGAGCCCTGTGCACCTTCCCTGGGCACCCTTCCCACCGTGTATTCCCAGGATTTTGGGTGCTGGTGGCTGCTCCTTGTCCTTGCAGAGGCTCCCAGAGGGTTCATTCCACCCCAGTGTCCCTCTGGGCTCTCCCTGAAGCTCAGGGATCTCCTGGAGGGGAGCCCCGTTGGGCTGCAGGCCACAGGAGCTGCTGATAATTAACGGGCATATTAATCCAAGCAGAGCACCAGAGCCTTATTATAGTCACATTTTTCACTTTCATCAGAATAATATCGTATTATATTAATATTTATTTCTGGCTAATGGGCTGTGAAATGAGCTGGGGGGGTGCTCCTGGTGGGGTTGGGGGTCCCTGTGCCCCTTCCATCCTCTCCCTTCCCAAGTGTTGGGAAGGTGGTGGTGGGACTGGAGGTGCCAGGGGTCCTGGGTGCACTGTGCCACTGCCCCTGCTCACCCTCAGGGCACAGGGAGAGGGGGAGCAGCTCAGGACAGAGACCATGCAGAGCCTCCAGGTGGGACAGGTTTGGGCATGGCTGTCAACAAGATGGAGATTTACTTTAAAAGAGGAGAAAAAGCCTTGCTTACACTTCACCACTCACATCTATTAGTTGGGAAAATAAGGATGGCGTGAGAGCAAGGGATAAATCCCTTCTAAAAATATATTGGGTGAATGCATTAATTTTCCTGTGCATGTGGAAGAGGGTAGGAGAATGAATTTTAAGCTCGATTCATTCTCCAAAACGAATCTTAAGCCTTTTAATTGTTGAGTGTTGGCATAAAAACATATTATTTATGAAGCTGTGGCTTGGTTCTACATGGCCTCTGTGCCTTTTTCCTTCTTTTAAAGCAAATCTCATTTATTTCTTCCTAAAAGGTGCTCTAGAATCTAATATGAGCATTATGAATATTTAATTTTCCAAGCAGGGTTTACACAATCCCCGAGTGCCTGGTGGTTGGGCTGGTCCTTGGTTTGGGGCTGGAGCAGATCCTCACCCTCCTGCTCTGCTTGGTCCATGCCTGTCAATTCCCCAGCAGGAAAGAGGGAATGGCTTTAAATTGGAAGACAGCAGGCTTAGATTGAATGTTAGGAAAAAAATTCTTCTGCCCCATCCCTGGGAGTGTCCAAGGCCAGGCTGGAGCAGCCTGGGATAGGGGAAGGTGCTGGGGTTGGAACTGGATGGGCTTGAAGGTTCCTTCCCACCCAAAGCATCCTGGAATTCTGTGATTTCCTGCCCACCCCAGGCTGCTCCATTCCCTGTTCCTGGACAATCTGTGTGTGTCACAGCACCAGGGGGAAGTGCCAGGGACACCCCGTGGTTGTAGAACTTTAGTGGCTTTCTCAGAGGGAAGTAAAACCATTCCACAGGAGAGGGAAGCTCCTGGTCTGCAGCTTAATCATTAGTAAAAAATTATTTCCTCCAGTGTTAAAGATCTAATTGGTCCAATCAAAAGGCAAATTAATGACGGCTCATTTGGAGAAATCTGCATGTGTTCCAGCAGAGGCTGCAGGGAGGAACCCCAGCATTCTCAAAGCTGCCAAAGCTGGAGTAGGAACGCTGTCCTCACAGCACAGGGGATATTCCCTCACCAGGGACTTGGTGCTGGCTGACACGTGGGAGAAAGACAATTATTTTATTAGTTTAATTTTTTTAATGCTTACAACATGCAGATTTTCCCTGTCACTGCTTGAAATTTCCCTCTGAAACCAGAGGAATGGGCTTGTGCTCTCAGACCAGACAGCCCAACTCCCATATCCACACCAGACCAAACCCCTTCTCTCCTGGGAAAATGTTTTATTTTCCAATTTGTAAGTGCTGTGTTTTCTTGATGGGGTGAGCAGCATTCTCCTGTGTTGCAGCCTGACTTTTTGCAAACCACTGAAAATCTGTCCCTCTTCTGTTCTGTAAAAATCAGAGTTCAAGTCAAAGGATGCTCTGGGATTTGAGGATGGACTCCTCTGGACCTGTGCCATGGTTTATGTAGCTTTATCTCCTGCCCATTCCCTGCAGGGTAAAGCAGCCTCAGACAGGGCTCTCTGTCAGCTCACAACCCCCAAAGCTTCATTTTATTAAAAGCACATTGAACACTTCATAAAAAACAGCTTCCCACAAAACACCTGCCTGTATCCGTGCCCCAATAATCCAAATATTCTGTAACAGTACTGACAGCAAATGGTGTGACCCCCAAACACAGAGCAAAAACCCCTTCCAGGCTGCATTTTGGGCAGGTCCCCGTCCCTGCCTTCCTCACCCCCTGACGCACAGAACAGGCTCTGGGCAGCTGCTGGGCTCGGGGGGTCCTGTGTTCCTGAACATTCCCTATTCTGTGTCCTGCTGGGGGTTGTCCCCACGCTGTGGCCAGCTGCTCACTGATGCCTGGGTGCTGCTGGGACAGGGAGGCTCAAATCTCCCCAGCTTCAGGCACTTGCACCCCGCCAGCACCCAGCTGAGCATCCCCCTGCCTGCCAGGACTCTCCTTTGTGCTCCCTCCCTCCCTCCCTCCCATCCAGCCCGGCCTCAGCTCCGGTGTTTTTCCTTGCCAGCCATTCCCTGCAGGAAGCTGGGGCAGCCCAAATTGTCTCACCTTTCCCCCTGCTCTGATAAATGCTCCCTCGGCAGTTCCTGTAACCTCCCCGAGCGTCCTTCATTTGTCAGGGAGCGCAGCCTTTTACGGCGGGTCATTATTTCACCAGGAATCCGAACAGAAATATTTCCAGTCCACACCAAGCGATCTATTTCGCTTCCCCACCCACCACATTAGCCTCTGAATACTCTCATTATACCATTACTAATTAGAAATTCTCTCAAATTGGCGGCTGCATTAAAAAAAAAAGACAGTGTGCTGAGCATATGGCATAATATCCTATTAATGAACACTCTAAATTCAAACTCAGGTCAGCTGTTCATTTCTTGCTCATGACACCCAGGCAAGGGGGAGAAAAGCAAAGCTTCTTTTTTTTTTTCTTTTTCCTCCCCTTCTAAAATGCATAATACAGAATGCTGGGATGCAGCCGTGCCTTAGGCCACTGCTTTATTTGATTTTCCTAATTTTTTTTTCTCTTTTTTTTTTCCTTATATGGTTGTAAAAAAATTTAAAATTTTATTTTTATATATAAGCATTTATAAACTGGAGTGGAAGGCACTTGCTGGCCAGTGCTCAGTGTGTGATGCCTCCTTTAAAACACCAAAACAGGCCCCAGATCCTCCTGAGCATCACCAGCACGTTGAACATCCTGGGTGGTTGTGTTGTGCCCACCCAATGGCTCCAGTGCAGGGATGGCTGAGGACAGGAACTGCAGCACACACAGTTTTTGTCCTTTTTTAGTGAAATATTTAATTGTAGCAGCCACCTGCACCGTGTGAGTGACAGCTCAGGCTGACCTCACCTTGTCCCGAATTGGCGGCGCCTGAGCCAGGGTTGGATGTGGAGCTGCTGCTGCAGAGTTCAGGCTCAGCACTCCCCAGCATCACTGCTGGGCTGGGGTCACTGGGCAAAACTCCTCTCTGGAGGGCTCTGGGAGCTCCAGGGGGGTCAGGAGCAGGGGCAGGACCCCCCCAGCTGCTGCATCCCTGTGGTCCTGCCGAGCTCAGGACAGCCCGGCTGCTCGCTGTGACTTGCTCCACTTGCAGTTTTTAGGCTGGATGGAAAAGTGCCAGTGAGTTTTAGGGCTGGGTTTGAGCATCCGTGTGTTTCTGGGGACAGGCAAAGGTTCCCCACCTTTCCAAGGATTATTTTATTGTGGGTTTTTAGTGCCATGAAATTCACAGTACAGTAAAACAGCAGATTCCTGTCCCTGCCTCTTTTCTGGGCAGTTGAGCTGTCAGGGATTTAGGCCCCATCAGTCTTGTTGTCACTGAGGTTTATAAAACCACCAAATGATATTATGTCAGCTGATTCTTTAATGGGATAATCATTAGCCAAGACCTGAGTAAGGTGTTTTTTTGCCATCACTAATTTCACCCCAAGGTGAACGAGCAGGCAGAGCCCTCAGGCGCGGGGCCTCGCTGCGTTCCTGCTCCAGCCCCTGCTGCAGGGACACGCCACGTGCCCTCAGTCCCCTGGGGTTTTGTCACACTGGGACAGGTCACAGCATGAAGGCTGTGACTTCCACAGGTGTCACAGAGCTCCTGATACATCTCTGAGTGCCTGGGATGGGATCTCATCCCCTTGCACACCTTCCCTTTATCCGGGACAAAGGATGCTCAAGGGGTGATAGCTGAGATCTGACCCTCCACTAAAAACTGAAAAAAGTTTAGGCTTCTCAACTAAATGAAACTTTCCCGTTGAAAACAAATATTTTGCCTCATCAAGAAACCAATTTTCTGTCAAAATAGTTTTCATTAAATATTTCCAAGCAGCCCCAGGGCAGTATTGATTTAAACTGTTGCAAGGGAGAGAAGAATGAAGCTTTGTCTCTACAAAGATCATGTTTGCCCACCAATTAAAATTACAGTAGAAGTGAGGAACTGCTGCTGCCTCCAAAGCGGGGGGTTGGTTAATGAAACACTCAGTAATTATCCTCATTAGATATCCCAGGGAGTGGCCAGGACCCCAGGAGCAGCAGGCAGAGGGGCTGAGGGGTTTGGGAAAGGCTGCCAAGCAAGGGAGGTCTTCTCCTGGGAGGGCACCTGAGGGAAGGCCTGACCTTCACCCTCGTGTTGCCTGCTTGGTTTTCCAGGTGATCAGGGCTTGCTGCAGCTTGTGATGGACAGAGACACAAACATTGGCTCATAGCAATGCATAGGAATCAGGTGATCCTTGAAAATCATGGAGCTGGGACATCAATGGGTGGTTGTGCTGCTCTTTTAGGATTTTTGCAGAAAATTCAATGTAAAAGTTGAAGTGAAGTGCAGGACTGTCCATGCAAGGGGCTTTTCTGGTGCTGGGATGGGGAACTGGGAGCAGGGTGGGTGTTGGGGTCACTCAGTCTGGGGAAGGTGAAGGCACCTGGAGCCAGATCTGTCCCTTCCAGCCAAGTTTTGTGCTCTGAGGGTTAAAGCTGAGCTGAGTGCACTGAAGCCCAGGAAGAACTGAGGTTTTATTTCATTGGCACCGGGGTCATTCCTGATTTAATTATGTAAAAATTAATGTGAACGTCTTCCCTGGTACAGCTAGGCCAGCCATGGAAATTGAATTGGGTGAAATGCTGGTTAAGCTAATCACTCACAAGTCATTATGATGGCTGAGCACAGGGATGCTGTAATCTGTTGGGACTTCCCAGAAACCTGATTGAAGACCAAGTTTAAGACCCACAGGTTTAATCAGATGCTATCAGTGACGTTGCACTGATAGGGTTTTCCAGTAGCTCCCAACCATTTCTTCCTGCTTCATGTTCTAAGTCCTCCTGTGCTCTTCCCAAACCCTTCCCACCCTGGCAGTGTGAGCAGAGAGTGTGCCTGATCTCAGGTTAACCCTGAGCCCCATGGAAAAGCTGTATCATGATATTAATGCAGGAATTCAGGGAAAATCCCAGCCCTGATCCTGCAGCAGCCTTTCCTCCCTGGCAGTGGAGGGGCTGCAGGTAGGAATTCCTGCCAGGAATGCTGTCCTGTATCCTCTGGCTGAAAGGAGTCATTTTAAGGCAATAACAACTGGATTGAAAATGCTGGTTTTGCACATGTGCTCTGTGTGGCAATCCACACCTCCATGTCTGTGTTCATACACCTGGTGGGTGTTTTTGGGGCAGGCAGGGCTCAGGTGAGCTCCAGCTCTGCCATTTGCTGCTCTGCAAATCTGGCATTTGGGGGCTCTTACCTCCATCTGGGAGTCTTACAGGACCTCCCAAAAACTCTCCTTGCCCCCAGAGCAACCATCTTTAATCTGAGCATGGTTTTTATAACAATTTATATACATTTTAAAGGGAGAAAAACTCCCAATCAATATTTAGAAGAGCACGAACAGCTTGCAGAGTACTTTACCCATCTGTTCCCAAAAATGACCACCTTTGTAGGTGCCTGGAGGGTGCTGGGCCCGAGCTGCTTCCCAGGCTCAGTCAGGAGCCAGCTGATGTCCACAGCAAATCAAGATGCTTGTTGTAATGTTCACAAAAATGTAATTTGATTTGCCTTTGTCAACAAAATCTGCGGAAACATCCCCTGCCTGAATAAATATCCCTGCAGGGTAGCACATGCTTTGTAAATAATTTTCATTGTAATCCCCTCTTCCTAGCAGGGTGGAGAGTTGAGAACATTCATCAAGTCTCACATTAAGAAAATAATTTTCTTGTACCTAATTTGTGCAATAAATAAAGTCCACAATTTCTTGCTTCTGCAGCAAGGAAATGTAAAGAGCTGAGACTGGGGTTTTTTGACACTGGGTGGGTTTTTTTGATGGCTATTCCTACCTCAGGCTTGGTGCCAACAACTCCCCAAGAGTTTGGGATTTTGGGCTCAGCATCCTCTGAGCACTCCAGCACAGAATGACCCAGAGGAGCTTTATCTGCCAGGAGAGGGGTAAGAGGTTCAAGATCAGTCTCCCATCCTTGACCTGACCTAGAACAACCCCTGGGATGATGCCAAGCCTGGGTTAAGCTTTACCCAGCTGCAGGAGTCTTTGGCCAGGCCTAGCCAGCTCTCAGCTGGCACAAAATTCAGGTTATTTTTCAAGGAGCTTGGAGAGATTTGCTTGTTTGCAACCTGTGCTCAACAGTGACTGCAGAGCAAGGGGCAGGGTGTTGCTGCCGTTTTACTCTTTTATCCTGACTTCTGTCTAGAGATGGAGCTTTAGCTGTCTCTGCTCTTTTCTCCTGCTGCCAGTGAAGGTTCATGGCAAAAGCACAGCTTTGTCCCCTGGCATTGACTCAGAGCCAGGCCAAGGCAGCACTGCCCTCTCTGATGGCCTCAGCTGCCTCTGGCCAGGCTTTGGTACCTGCACCAGGTGCTCTGCACCTTCAGGGGTCACCTTCAGTGCTGCTGCCCCTCGGGCTCTGCTCCCAAGCAGCTCTGAAGGGGAAACCTGCAGGGAAGGAAACAAGGAGGACACAGGAGAGTTTTGGCCTTTCAGGAGCTGCACCTTGGGTGAGCAGACTCTCAAACTCCTCCTTGCTGATCCCATGTCTCATTGAAGAACCAGAGCTCAGGTCTGTCAAGATGGGAGAATACCAAGATGGGAGCAGAGCTTTGTTTTTTCCCCTTGTAGAAATGTAAATCTGTTATTTATATATATTTTATGGATGGCATGTTCCTATCCCCGGGCATTTTGCATTGGAATTCAACTCATTGCAAGCCTATTACATGTTCACTAACTATAAACCATCTGATTTATATTCATTAACCAGTCACAGACAGCAGTAGTGGCATAACTTTAGCACTGGACATGCCTCAGTCGACGGGTGAACTAAATTTCAGTTAATTAAGGTGCCGTAATTGTTGTCCAGTACAAGTGTCTTCAGGGCATTCACTTTGTAAATAATTTTTCACCCCAACCTTTCCTGCATACTTGGTTGCTGCTCTGCAACTTTGTTGGAGCCATAAATTATTAGGAAATCAGCTCTCCTGCCTTTCTGGAAGGAGAAAGTCCCTTTTCTGCACCTTGCCAAGGACAGCAGTGGCATTAATGATTAGCAAAGTGCAACGGGGCTGTGGAGAAAGCAGGGAGGTTATAAAACCCTAAAATATAGGGGGGATCTCAGCTCCAGGAGGGGTGTTAGCTCTGGTGCATGATCCCTCCAGACCACAGCCAGCCTCAGCTCTCCTCCCCTTGGGAATTCCCTTGGAGGAGCTCACTAGACTGAGCTAAAAACACAGCCTGGCTCAGAGGAGGCCTGGAGTGAGCTCTGGGACAGGTTAAACCTGCTTAAAATAGAGATTAAAAGTGGGAACCTCCTTGCTTATATGCTTTATTTTCTTAAAAGTTCAGGTCTGGGGAGAACCAGCCTTGTGGGAAGGGATATTTCCTCCCATCCTTTTGTACCCAGTAGGTGGAAAACAAGATGGGAAGGAGTTTCTTGTGCTTGGTGTGGAAATAACTGTGGGGCAGCTGTGAAAGTGGCTGCTGTGGAGGCAGGGTGGTGCTGAGGGGGAGGGCAGTGATCAGCACTGACCAGCACAATTCCCTTTTGTTTTTGGAAACAGGGCAAAAATTGTCATTTCTTGCTGTAAGTTTGGGCTCCCTGGGTTTCTGGTAAAGGTATTTCCCTGAGTTCTCTGGTGCTCCTGGTTGGACTGGGATTTCTGGATGTGCATTATCAGCGCGTGTCCCTTGTGTCATCACCGTGGTTTTATTTCAAAAAAGGGGCTGGATTTTCACCTGTGCTTTAGGAGTGGAGCAATGGCCAAGGTTCCCTGCCTGCTTTCACCCAGGGATTCAGCCCTAGGCAGCTCTGAGCCTTTGTGCACCAGTAAATTCTCCCACTCTCTGAGCATGTGAAGGGGGCACTGGAGCTTCTCCATTTGCCTGCTCGAGTTTCCCTTTGATCTGACAGCTCCTTCCCCACCCTGCCCAGCAGCAGACACATGCCAGTCTCTCTGATAGTTCATGTTCACTTATTAATATAAAGATTCAACTTCCCACTCACCAGAGTAAACCTTGCATGATGCCTCTGACAGTAATTCAGTTGTAGCCCCAATCAGCTGCTGGATCTCCAGGCCATGGCTATCCCGCTAGCCTTTTCCAATTTTTCACTACACCAGTCATGAATAAATCTCCAAAACACATCAGATTGCTGAAAATGGAAATACCAGAGACAGGCACCAGTTCAGTAGTCAAAGAGCATCACCTTCCTGCAGCAAGCATGCACGCTCCGTGCTCCCTTGTCTGCCCATCACAGCCCAGCCCGTCTTGCAGGGGCCCCAAACACCTGGGAGCCATCAGAGTGCACCCTGAGCATCCTGCTGCCCAGGATATGGGATTTCCATCCCCTGGCTGCACTGCCAGCTGCTCCAGGAGCAGGGCCTGCCCTCTCACGCGTGCTGCAGATGAGGGCTGTGAGTTTGCAGCAGAAAAAGCAGCAGCATGGTTGGCTTTTCCAGGCTTCTCCCCTGCCCTGGCTGAAATGCAGTTTGCAGAAGCTCCAGGGTGAAGGCAGGTGCTTTGTTCTGGCCCAGCTCTCCATGGGTGGGTGCTGGCAGCTGGCACACAGCAGGGTGGCACAAGGACCTGTCCCTTGGGTGCCCCTTTCCCCTGGCACCGTGCTGGCAGCACACGCTCCCACGGAATGAGGGATGTCAGGAGGATGCTCATCCTCGACTGGAATCTTTAGGTTTACCAATTTTAGTTTCTGCTGGGCCTCTCCTGTAGTGTTGGCACTTTTTTCTGCCACCATCCCTTCGGGATGGGGGTCTCAGGCAGGGCCCTGGTGCAGAGGGCACCTCCCTCAGGGGTTTCCCTGTGAATCCCAAACATACCTGCCCCATGCTCCCTCACTCCTGTGCTTAACCTCTGACCCCTCCCCTGGCTCCAGTCTCGAGGTCTCAATGGTGCTTTTTGAAACTTGACTCGAAGGGTGAAATCCTGCTTGTGTCCAAATTGAGGGGGCCTTGCTCCCTACGTGGGTCTGCTCACCCTTAATCTACCCATTACAAACACAGGCATGGTGCTGCCTCTCCCAGCATTGTTCTGGGAGAACTCCTCAGAAAAGCTACTGCAAACCAGGATTATTTAAATCACTTTAGGTCAGAAAATTGGCTAGAACTTTTCAAAAAAAAAAAAAAAAAAAAAAAAAAAAAGAAAACCAAATCACCACTCATAAAATAAATCAATTTCTTTAAAATTAGCCTCCTTAAGTTTGACATCAATTCTATTTCTGTAAGGTTTGTCTGTTTTGTAATTTTGTTTTTTATCTGTGTTGTTATATTAAGCCCCCTGCTAATAAAATGTCAAATTAAAAAAAAAATTAGTATCCCTAGTATTGCAGAAAACCAATAAAATAAAACCTTACAAGAGAAGCAAAAGAAAATTTCCATCATTCTCTCCTTAACCGAAATCAAAATTAAAGTGTTATTAGAAATTTCATTAGGATGGAGCAGATTGGTAATGAAATTACATTCCAGCTTTCCACAAACCCAATGTATTAAGTAGGTTTGATCAATGATGTTCACACAATTAATTTTGTCTGATTGCTGAGGATTACTTTATCGACAGTCACATTTCACACTTGTGGGGTTTTTTTTTTTTGTTTCCCCAGTAAATTCTCCACGATGTCACATCACATGATGGCGAGGCAGGTTTGAAGCCCCAGCTCTCCAAGTGACTTCCAGTGGACCATGACGGGAATCAAGGTAGGGATGTCACTGCTCTTAATTGTGTTCCTTGTGCTGGGGCTTGGGGACAACCAGCCTCGGGGTGCTCAGAGCCCTGGGGAGGTTCCAGCAGGGAAGTGATGGAGGGAAGCCTCGTTCCTGCTCTCCTTGGGCTGCCTGGAGGCTCCCGTGGCTCTGCTGTGGTGTTAGGGGGTCTCAGTGCCCGTCTCAGGGTGGGGTCTGTGTCTCTGAGCTGTGGTGACAAACTGGCACCGCTGTGGGAAGGGCAGGAGATGGTGCCAGGCTTCTTTAGTGGGTTAGTTCAGATGTGTTAGTTCAGCACACCTGCAGGCAGCACTGAGGCAGGAGGGAGAAGGGGAAGGCAGCAGCTCCATAAAGCACAAACTGGTTTCAGGGAGCTCTGCTGCTGGTTCCCACTGGGGTTGTTCTGGCAGAACCAAGGATTTCCTTTGTGTGGGCAGGGAATGGTCCTGGAGCTCTCAGTGTTACTCTTTGGTGCTTCACAACAGAATTAGGTGACTTTTACGTGCGGAAATGAAGCCTGTGGTATTGTAGGGGCAGAGCCAGGTTCACTTTTAAGTTGCGGGAAGGATGTGGTTCCATGGTTTGGGTCTCTGTGTCTTAGAAATGACCCTGGAATTCAGCTGCTCCAGCAAGATTTTAGCCGCAGGACTCCATGGAAAGCTTCAGCAGTTCGAGACCTGGGAAGGGAAAGCCCTTTTCCTTTTCCTAGGGATAACCTTTGCTGTATTTGGGCACTTTCTGCTGAGTCCCCAGCTGTACATTTTCAGTGCCAGGGAAGGGGAGATGCCCCACAGTGGGGTCGGCTGCTGCCCAGGAAGGGGGTGAGGCACAGGGCACACCAAGCTCCTGTCCCAACCCCTGGAAACTGTTTTCCTTCTCTATACACAGCAAAGATACCAGGATCTAATTTTTTAGAGATGAGACATCTCATCTGTCAGGAGCTGAGTGAATTAGAATAAGAGCGTGCTTTTTTTTTTTTTTTTTCCCTTAAAACAGCCCAAAGTTTTTATCAAGATGCCATTTATCAGCAGCACTACCAGCTGCTAGCAGTAGGCATCCTGCCAATCATTTTATGGAAATAGGCAAGGACTTTAATGTTTGGATGCCCATCTGAATCGACTCTTGTTCATGTCAGCAGATCTGATGTGAAAGCAAAGGTGCCCCTATGCAGTCTAGTTACCATCAAACCTGTAAGTGTCAGCATTTTAAAGGCAAGGAACACAATGCTGATGGTGGGCAATGTCACTGGTGTAACCTATTTCAAAGACATCAGCTCCTGCAGTCTTTGCCTGCTCCTTGTCTCTCAAGGATTAGTTATGCCCGAAGTGCACCTGCTCCGTTAATCTCTGCAAATAATTATGGAGATACCTGCTTATCACCAGCTTCCCCTCTTAACAAATTCATCCATTCATCCCTGCTGGTTACCTGCAGGAGTAGCCAGCAGCTACCACACTTGGTCTTTAAGCTCTGGGATCTCACATGATCCTTTAAAGCCATGTTTGGATAAAGCTGCTCAAGTCACTGCCCTCTGCAGGGTCAGCAGGCAGCTCTCCCCAGCCTGGGGATGGCCACTGCATCTCCTGCAGCCCAAACTCCATGGACAAGGTCCAAACTCAGCCTCAAGCTGAGAGCAAACCCTTCTGGGGACGAGGCAGCCTTCAGCCACGTCAAGAGACACTGCTCAAACCCGAGTGCCCCTGTGCCCAAACCACTGGGAGCTGGTTGAAGAGCCAGGGTGGCACTGGCTGGGCTGGGCAGGGTCATGTGCATCTCCCGTCCCTCTGCTTCCTCCCCTGCTTGTCTTCTCCATTTCCCTGCTCTCCAAGCTCTGTGTGATTTAGAACAGGAATTTTTGGCAGTGCCTGGCACCACTCTGCAATTCCATTACAGTGTTTCCTTCTCCTGGTGTGTTCCACAACCATTTCAGGGATGCAGGAGGCTGAGCTGGGCACTGCTGCTGTTTGGGATGGGGCTCTCATCCCAAACATTCCGACTCTCCCTCTGCTCCCTTCCTGTTTTCACAGCATTTCCATCATTCTGGAGCTCAGGGGGGGGTTGTTGGAGGTGATCCCAAGGGATCCTGGTGTGGGTGGGCAGGAGGTGCAGCACAGGCAGCCTGGCCCCTGGCTCAGGCACTGCTGCTGCTGCTGTTGACACTCCAAGTGATTAACATGGGTAGGACAGTGAGAGGGAAATAAATAACATCCTAATCTCTGGCACTATCATTCCTTTGATGAGAACAAAAAATATGAAGACTGAAAGATCAAAATAACTGTATTAGAGCATGAAAAGGGAAATGCTCTTTTAACCACCGCTGTTCAGATATATCTCCTCAGATCTGACATGCTGTAATATATTTGTAACACAGATATATATTAGGGGGTAAAGCTGGTGATTAATTTGCTTTACCTTTTCAGAGCATATACATAAAAACCTACATTAGCAGAATTAGCATTTTACCTGTCTTTGAAGATCTTTGCTTTGAAATGTATAAAGTCTTGTTGATTTTATGTCTCTCAGAAGAACAAGAGTTGTTTTTTTTTTTCATGAAGCTTCCCCCTGGCCCACCTCCTCCCCAGTTTGCCAGCACGGTGCAGGCAGAGATGCTCGGGTTTGTCTCTAATTACTGCATCAGCACCCTCCGGGGCATTGCTTTAGCTGCTGCCCATATTCACCCCTCTTGACTCATAATTGCTGTTGAAGCTTCTGAGACTAGAGATCAAAGTATTCATGTCATTCATGTTTCTGTCAAAGGTCTTATCGTCAAAGCACCAACTATATTTCGAGAGACGTCTGCTTTTCTCAAGAGCAACACACAAATTTGGCTTTGCCTTTTTTTTTTTTTTTTTTTTTTTTCTCCTCCTCGTTGCAGGAAGTGCAGCTGAGAGGAGGAGGAAGCAGCAAGGGGCTGGCCAGGCTGCATCCCTGGAAATTTAGTTATTGATCCTTAAGGAGCATTATTCCAACCAAAACTGCTGTTCCAAATTTCTTCCTCTGCCTGTCCTTCCCCCTGCCCCTGCCTGCACGGGTGGGATGTTGAAGCTGGAGTTGTCTCTGTAGTTTGTTGCTCAGGAGAGCAGGATGGCTGGTGAGATTTTACCTCCAATTAGAACACTGGAGATAAAAATTCGTTTGTGGTTTTTAAAGCAATCGTAATTTAGATTCAGACAACTTAGCAGAAACGAAGCTTGATTTGCTCAGCTTTAGTTGTGCTGTATTCCTTCGGGAAAGGGGCCGTGGGGATGGCTCATGGGGATGCCCCAGTGGGCAGGGGATGACTCAGGAAAACCTGAGTGGGTGCAGGGTCTGCCCCAGTGCCCACCAGCCCAGCCACACGTGGGGAGCAGCACAGCCTCAGCACTCCCGGCCCACCACAGCAACTTCTGATGAGTTTCTCCCCGAGTCCTCAGAACTGGGAGCAGGGAAAGAACTTTATAAAATTCTCCACAACCACTCGAGCGGAACCTATTTTCTCTCACAATGCAATTAACGGCACCAACATTTACAAAATATGATTACAAGCACTTTGGTTAAGTAGAGGAAAGTATATTAGATAGCAGCGAGGGGTTGATCTTAATGTGCATTTTTTCGAGAGACTTGCATTTTCTTTGTGCAAATAAAGAGGCCCTAAATTCTCCATAGGCACTAAAATCAATGCAGTGGAACCATGATAACAAACACAGGCTCCACTTTTTGCTACATCCCCCAATTAATTAAGCCTTTCACGGGCATGTAATTAGGAACATTAGCAAGTCATAAAATTGCCGTGAGTCTCTAAATTATGTGCTGGCCCTCAGCAATTTGTTTTTAATTCCTTTTGAAGACAATGGCACTGCGGGGTCCCATAGATCTTCATAGCAGCCTACTGTTTACTTCTTTATGGCTCTATGAAGATCTAACTGTTTTCTACTGCTCCCAGATGCACCCGCACTATTTTCTTGTGCGTTTTCATTACCTGAGTTAGATTTAAAGGGAAACGGCCTCGGCTGCCCCGCGTCCGCCCCGCCTGCGCCGGGAGCTGGGAAGGAGCAGAGCGGGGTGGGGATGCTCACCCGGAGCCGGGAATGCTCGCCCAGAGCCCGGGGATGCTCACCCGGAGCCGGGGATGCTCTCCCGGAGCCGGGGATGCTCTCCCGGAGCCGGGGATGCTCACCCGGAGCCGGGGATGCTCTCCCGGAGCCGGGGGTGCTCATCCGGAGCCGGGGATGCTCTCCCGGAGCCGGGGATGCTCACCCGGAGCCGGGGATGCTCACCCGGAGCCGGGAATGCTCACCCGGAGCCGGGGATGCTCTCCCGGAGCCGGGGATGCTCAGCATCCTCCAGCCAGCCCCGCGATTTACTCACTTTACTGTAGACTGGTGCGAAAAGGCAGATAAATAAATAAATAACCGGGAATCATTTTCGGGGGAAGGTTTATTTCCCTGTTATTGTGATTTACTCCTCCTTGATGAGAGCGTCTCTTTGGCAGCAGAAACGTTTGCGCGCTCGCGGGGTCAAGAGCGACACAAAGAAGTAAATAGTGGAAGCAAATTGTTTTTTCCGTCCAAAATATCTTGGCTCGTTCACAGCTGAGGGGTCAGCAGGACAACACCCGGACACGTGTTGTCATAACGGGATCGTGCCGTGCCGGATCCACCTTTGAAGTGGATTTTTTTGAGTGTTTGAACCGAGCTGGGGTTTATTGCACCGATGCAGGAGCGGATGCAGGGCTGCCCAGCAGAGTGCAGCTCTCCATCCTGCCCAGCTGTGGGCCTGTCCCGGTGCTGCATCCCGCAATTCCGGCAGTCTCCGCCTGGGTGTTGCTTTCCAAGAGTGGCTCACCACGCTTGCTGGTTCCCCCGAGCGCTGGGGATCCGAGCCAATTAATGCTGTTGAATTACAAAACAGGTTTAGTGGTGATAATAATAAGCAGAGATTGTAGTAAATGAGGTGAATTCTGGCTCGTCTCCATCCAGCTGCCGTGACACCAGAGCTTGTGGCCATCCCAGGTCTGCCGGCTGCCTCCTGCTCTGTCCTTTGTCCCTTCAGGCATCCTGGTGGGGTGGCAACAAAACCTCTGGGCTAGCGTCCTGCTTAATGCAAAGTGGAGAACGTGTTATTGCTGGACCAGGGGATGTGTCAAAAAGCAGGAAACCATGCCCAGAATCCTTCATCTTCACCACTGCTTTCACTGCCTGATTAAGCTTTGTTTTGGGGCTGGCAGAATTATGAAGCCAAGCATATTGTAACACTGTACCTTGTGGTACAAAGCAGCAGCTGGACAGAGACAGCTGTCAGCAAGGGAGGGAAAAGTGGGAAGTGTTTGCAGCATGGAGCACCAGGATAGTCAGGAATAAGGTGTTGCTTAACAACAGTTAAGCAACAGGACACCCAAAGTGCAGGAAGAGGGGAGCTCAACAGCTCCCCTTTTAAAATCAGTTTGCATTTCAGTGAAATCCAGATTCTGGGGGGATTGCAGCCTTCAGCTGGGGCAGCGAGGAACAAGTTCTTCCCTCAGCTGCTCCCAGCACCTCATGCCAAGCCTGGAGGAGGGGGAGCAGCGTGCTCCTTAGGTGGGTTTGTTCCTGTCTGCTGCCTTGGGAGCAGTGCCGTGTCATGAGCGAATATTTCAGCTTCCGACAGCAAATGTTTCCCGTGTCCCTGTGAATTTACTTTTTGAAGAGGGGAGACTGTGAGTGTGAAGGGCCAGCGGAAAAACCCCAAAAACCAGACTGAGGGCCCAGAGGCACTGCTGTGACACTGACTTTGGGCTGAGACAGCTCCTGGCTTTCTGCCTTGTGTGTGCGCCCTTTGGATTTGCATGGCACAAAGCCTGGGATAGAGGGGAGCAATGCCCCAGGCCCCATCCACGGTGCTCCCTGCTCCTGCAGCTCCCCAATCCCATTCCCGGCAGTGATGGGAGGAGGAGAAGGAGATGAAAGGGGGGCTGCTCTCCTCCCGCACGGTTCTCCGCGTTCTCTCTGCCGGTTCCACCGGGAGCTGCTCCCGGCGCGCAGGGCACATCTCATCAGCAGCCGGGCTGGAGCTGGGACATGACACATTCACGGCATCCTGCAGGATCAGCCTGTCTGCCCCATCCCAGCCCGTCCCCTCCGATTGCTCTACACGAGGGATTTGCCTTAAACCCCACTACTCTTGTTTCGTTGCGGGCAGTGGTCTCCCTTTACCAGGTAACCAGCGCAGCCGCTGGTTTTTAGGGTGGTATCCCAAGTTTGGCGCTGTTGTCAGTGAAGCCCCGGGACAGGCAGCCCCTGGCCGGTCAGAGCTCTGCTCCTGCTGTCGGGAAAGCTCGCAGGGATGTGCAGTTCATCAGCCCAGCCCCGGTGCAGTTCATTGGCATGCACAGCCAAGCAGAAACAAAGGCACACAGAAGGATTGTGCCGTGCCTCTGCAAGTCCAGGCGCTGGAGTGGAGTTTGCCTTATTTCACGGACGCAATCCCCCAGGATAGAGGGAATGGTTATTAAAAAGCCCAGAGAGCAGTGTCTAACCTTGAGTAAGTGTTTTCTTGTTGTCATCCCAAGATCTAAAGAAAATCCTGAAGAGAATACATGGTGAAGACATATATTATAGTTGGAGCTTTTTATCTCACACATGTGACTTTGCCTATCATGAACTGTACGTTTTTATTCTCACTAGTGGGACAAAACTATATCCCACTGCAGCATATATCAAGAGGAAGAACATTGTACCTTCTTTGCATTAATATAAATAGCTGTTTAGGACCGATTCCTTGGCCAGATACTACCATCTCACCTGTCCTTTATCTAAGATATTTGGCATGTAGCTCAAGTTTGGTTTATTTAGAGTCAGGATACAGCAGCTTTTACATATTAAAGGTGCATTTTAAAAGAGCATTTTCTATTCTAATTTGAGGGGAATGGAGCTCTTTAGGGCATTCAGGGAACGATGTCCATCTGATTTACATTTCCCTTGTTGGAGCAGAGCTGCGTACGCATATTAGGATGTAAATAATAGTGATGGATACATGTATCTTTAAAAGATCCATTTTCTCTTTTGACTAAGGCATCCAGGAGAGGAAGGAGAATGTAGATCACTTTTACAGGTGGAAAATCAATCTCCTAAGACAATGTGCATGACACAAAAGCCCACCCCTCCTTTCCAAGGGACTGGGTGCCAAGGTAAGAGGTGCAAAGTTCCCCAAGAAGTCGTGTCTGGCATCCAAGGGGGGGAATTTCCTGGAGATTTCCTTGGCCTCTGCTCTCCCAGATGCCCATCCCAGAGTTAGGCTTGCCCAGCACAGATTTGCCAGCACCACCAGCATGCTCAGGTCTGATTTGGGCTTCCAAATGCTCCCAATACCCATTGTCTGAGCTGGGAAAGGAATTCAGTGCACAGCCAGTGAAATTACAAATTGTAATTGGGGTCCTGCTAAAGAGGTATTTTTGGTATTTTGCTTCTCTGAGAGGGCTTGGCAAGTGCAGGTTTGTGTGTTCCCCATTTTCTTTTCTGGCGGCTTGAGGAATTTCCTGGGTTTCTCCCAGATCTCCCTGCCAGCATCACTGGAATGCCAGGATTCATCACATGCCTAAGGCAGCCCTACAGCCACAGGAGCAAACACAGGAATGGAGAGTTAGAGAAAAGGTTACCCCAAGAGAGGCTGAAATAGAGCACGAGTTCAGCTCTACCCTGGCTGCCCATTTTTCTGTGAGTTCAGCAGCAAATTGCTTGAGAAAAATGCAAATTAGGATGATTTCTCCTCTCTGTTGGCATTCCAGAGATGGCAAAGGAAGCCCTGTAGCAAAGCCACTGCTGGAACTCTGTTCTGGGAATGCTTGTGCTGTGCTGAAGGCTTTGCTAACATTTACTGACCCAAAACGAGGAGCACGAGTTCACTTCTCAAGTTTACTGCTTGTAAAACTCCTGGGAAATGTGGGTGCCCTGGGAATGCAGGGTTGGTTGGGGTCTGATTTCAGGAATACAGGGTGGCAGGTAATCATTGACTGCAGCAGGGAATGTGCCTCTCGGGCTGGTAGCACTTCTGCTCCCGTGTTGGATTAACCCAGAAACTCCTGCAATAAAACCTTCCCTGGCCAAGGTGATTTGTGGGGAAATCCAGAGCCTTCGGTGAACTTTCTCATTTGTCTTTGGCTCTGGCTATTTTCCCTCCAACTTCAGAGGTACCAAAAGGAAAAAAAAAAAAGTAAAAATTAAAGTCCCTTGATCATCGCAAGGGGAAATTAAACCTCTGGGCTTAGCCCTCATTTCCCTCAGCCTTGCAGATTGTCCAGTAATGGGAGCAAAGCTCATTTCCTCTGGGATCCCCTTGGAGCTGGTGACTCCAAGCTGCTGAGGAGGGGAGGGAGCTGGAGGTGTGAGTGATTGCTGCAGGAAGGGGCGTGAGGAGATGGGCTGAGATACCGGCCCTGTGTCAGAGGGGCATGAAATTAAGCAATCAGGAGCTGGGGGAAATTGGGGTTGTTTACAGACCCAAATAAACAAACTCTCAGCTCTGGAGGACAAGGCAGGAGCAGGGCCCAGAGATTCTTTTATCTCTTTCACACCTGAGAGCACATCCAGCCTCTGTGTGGGGAGAAGGGCTCTCAGAAGCCTCACTTGGTGGGGAGAGTGCACGAAGGTCTCACCGATGCTGTTGCTTTGAAAGAATTTCTTTTCAAAACATCTTCAGTCAGTGTTTCCTGCCTGTCTCTGCCTCCATTTGTGGCTGGCTGTCCCCTGTCCCTGAGCTGTCCCCATCAGCTCTGGTGGGACCAGAGTGGACAGTGACCCTCAGTGCTCTGCTCTGGGTGATCAGCTGGTGATTTGCCATGGGTTGGACTCGATGATCTTAGAGGTCTTTTCCAGCCTAAATGATTCTGTGACTGTGAAGGAAGAAGGACTGACCAGGAGAGGGAAGGAGTGTGGTGTCAGAGCAGCAGGAGGCAGGAGTAGGGGCCATCACCCTGCTGGTGGGAGGGAGGAGAAGGACATTGAGGAGCAGTAAAGATCTGGTTCCCTTTGCACCATGAAGCAAAGCCCAGAGATGGAGCTGAAAAGGGTAGGAGAGAGCTGGGCTCAGTTCTGGTCCTTGCTAATTGTGTGTGCACTAATATGTGTCAGCTGCAGTTCTGTGCTGCCACACAAGGGAACTCTGCTGCCTCGTTAACCCCTGCAGGGCTGGTTTTGGCAGCCTCCAGCACACCCTGGAAGGTGTTCATTGGGGTTGGACCAGCGAGTGAATGCTAAGGCCAAGATGCTCTTTCAGCTCAGTGTGAATGTCATTATTTTGATTATATATTTACCTTGATAGTGCCCCAGTGAACACTTAAAACCCAAACAGGCAGCTGTTAGATATGACTTCTGAAATCCAGCCTGGGCAGCGTTGCTGTTCTCCTCTGGAACCAAATGCAGTGGCCAAGGGCTGTGGGAAGGAGAGAGTGTGATGCCAGAGCCACCTCCCAAACCATTTCTCTCCTTTCCTGCCCCTGGGCTTGGTTTGTGCAGGGAAATGGCTTTGGGGTTGGGGAATGGGAAGATTAAGGAATCTCAAACAGCAGGAAAGAAGGAAAAACGTGTCCCCCCAGTGAGCAGAGCCTTGGCAGAGCCTGGGGGGCTGAGCTTGGCTGGAGCAGGCTGGGCCAGCCCTGGGTGCAGGCCGGGAGCCCACGCAGGCAGCAGGTGACACTAACACGAGGGGACATTGCCCAGGGGCTGAGTGACAGTGCCAGTGAAGCAGATCGACGTCAGGCGTTGAAGGCAGTGCCTTCTTCTGCTCAGATCACAGTCACACAGGCTCTGAATCACGAGCTTTGCAACCAGCAGGCATAAATTTATACTATACAGATGAGAACTGTGCCTGGGAGACAGAACATCTATCTCCTTTGCACTTATCTGCCACCGTGACACAAACAATCAGAGATGATTCTCTGGCACAACAAACAGCAAAGTGTCTTCTTTGTCTTTGCCTCAAAGGAAAACACTATAACACATCTTTTTGGCCCGTGCTTTTATCACTTACTTTTGTTCAATAATCTCCCTGCCCAATATACCGGATTTGGCCGCGTGTGTGCGTGTGTGTAATAGGAAATCTGCCCTGTCTGAGCAGCAGCGTGGGGAGGAAATAAATACACTGTCACTGGGGCTTACACAGGCTGCACAGCCCGTGGCTTAACCCCAAATCTCTGCACTGAGGCTGGATTTTCTGTAGTGCCACAGAGCCTTGGCTTTCTGGGCGTGTGGAGAAGGAGCCTCAAATGATTCGGAGGAGCTGCGAGTCAGGAGCTGGGCTGGGCAGTGTGGTACCCATGGATGTGGAAAGAGTAATCCCAGTGTACAGCACTGTCACCATGGCACAGCAAAGGGAAAAAACACCCACAGGGGTGTCTTACCCATCGTTTGGGGTGGGATGTTGATTCTGGAACCTCAGGACAGACAGTAACACAGCTGACAGGGACTACTACTCACCCTGCAGTGATGGGGTTGTTTGGGGTTGTGGCTGTGCTGGGGCCAGACAGAAGGACTCTTGCTTTAGGTGGAAGGGGGGATAAGCAGAAATGGAGTAAAATATTTGGGGTCTCTCTCAGTTCTGCTCAGAAATGTTTCCTGAGGCTCCAGCAATGGATTGTTTGACTGGCAAAGCACCGGGTGCTCGAGGAAGGGCCAGGCCCTCTGGTGAGGGGTGAGCACCAAACCCTGGCCCCATCCCAAAGGTCACAGCTGAGAACTGGAGCAGCACAGGGCACTGCCAGGCACAGATCCACGTGGAGCCTCCCAGCCCTGCATCCCAAGGATGTGAGTGGCCTCAGCAATGCAGCCGTGCAGGCGCAGCCCTGGGGATCCACACACTTAGGAAGAAAAATTGCCTTTCCATTTTACATCCTGCTGCTTTGAATAGGGAAAAGAGCTCCCCTGGCCTCGGGCAGTGCTGCAGCAGAAGGCTTTGGGATGTGCTGGTGTGGTTGCATTCCTGGGCCAGGTAAATGGTGACAATTAGGGATGATTCCACCTGGGCACCTCCCTGCCATGGCACAGCCCCCTCGGCCAAGGGAGCCGTGGGCTGTGCCGTGATTTTTTCAGGCATTAACAACAGATTTGCTGTTCCCTATTTCAAAAGGAAAAATGGAATCCGATTGCGCCTTGGATGCAGACAGTCCCTCACACAATATTTCCTGCACCTCCTCTCCAGATAAGCCACCTTTTAAGATGATGTATGGTAGCACTTACCTGTTATAGTGTTCCAGCGAGCGAGGGCTGGGGAGATCCACTCTGGGTTCAGTCACGAGGAAACTGATCCATTTCAAACATAAAGTTGGATGAATGGGGCAGGGAAAATGGGAGCCAAGCTCCTAATGGGAAGATTTCACCCCCTAAAGTGTTGTGATGGAGCATTTTGGAGGAGAAAATCAGGGGAAGAACAGCCCGGAGGTGGGCGGCGGGAGTAAGGGACGGTTTGCTCTTTTTTTTATTTTCCCCAAAGGCAAGAAGGGGAAAAACGGTTCTGATGTTTGTTGCATCCCTTTTAGATTGAATTCCAATTTGTTATTAGCATTTTATATTTTCCCTTCAGCTGATTATGTGTGCAGATTAAGAGTGCCTTATCTGTGCAGCGCCCCAGCCCGCGCTCGGCGGGCTAATCCGGAGGGACGCTATCGTTTACACGGGGTGCTGATAATACAGAAATCTCATTCACTGGGGGCTTTATATTGTGTGCTTATTTATTTGGAGGCGCTGGGTTTAGCACTGCTCATCATCTCCAGCTCTGTAATCTGCATTCCACCATGCAATTAGAAGGATTCTCTGTGTCTCCACGCCACCCCAATATTGCGCATCCATCACGCTCCTCTTCCAGCAGAGAGCACCGATGCAAATCACTCCCCTGCAACCCTTATTGATCCAAATGTTTGTTGATTTACCACGAGTTTGAACCCTCAGAAAGTCTGTGGGGCACAGCAAGAGGGACACGAGGTGTTTTCACTGCTCTACCCTGCAAACTGCTGGCCCAGCTCAGCCTTCCCACCCCGGGGTCACCCCAGGAGCAGCAATGACACCCCAAATTCCAGCTAAAACACACAAATGAAGGATCATTTCCTGACTTCCCTGAATCAATACCTACTTGATGGTGACTTAAAAACACCAGACAGCTTTCCTAGACCGAAGCCCTTGGATAAATGAAGTTGTCATTGACTTCTGGTGTATCTGGTTGGTGTGAGATCCTAATTAGGACAGGATCACAGTAACGGGAGGGGGGATAATAGACCCGTTGGGTCAGGTCTGTCTGCCTGCAATTGCAGCACATCATGCCCCTGATATCAAGTGGACCCCGTGTTCAGGAGCAAATTGCTCAACCCGTGGATTTGGCTTGTGATTAAAAATTGCACAAAACTACTGGAAGTATTTCCTGGGAATTTATCAGCAGGGCTTTCAGTTTCCTTTCTGGTGTTCTTCCCCTGCTCTAGTAAAGAAACGACTTTCCGCTGAGAAATCCAAGTCACTGAGGAAAATTGTGTTTTTCCACTGCAGAATGGTGCTGCTGCTGCTGAATTTATCACACTCAGAGAATGGTCACAGCACTGGTGCCATCAAACCTTGCAGCCAGGCTGCTCAGAGCTCAGAACTCACAGAAATAATCCTTGCAGCGGCTTTAATTCAAGTTTGGGGAAAGCTGAGCTGCTCTAAGCTCAATCCTACCCTCTCTATTATTCCCTCAAGCTGTGTTTTGTCCCTGCATCCAGCCCAGGTTGCTTCTCCTGCCCTGGGAAGCCGCAGGGATCTCCTGGAGCTGTGGCAGCCCAGGGAGCCGCATTGTGCTGCTCACAGATGTTATTTCAAAACCAAAACCTGCTGGCCCCGAGCTGTCAGAGCTGGGTGTGCCCTGCCTTTCGCCCCTCTCGGTTGCTAGCCCTGCTGCTGGTCTGAGCCGCCCTGCGGAGCGCAGAGCTCCGGAGAGATGCAAGTGTCGGGAGAGCGGAGGCAGCGGAGAGCTGTTTATTTGCTCTGCGGGTGCACAAGGCCCTGGACACATGGAAAAGACTCTTTGATTAACGTCGGCTTCCTCTTGGCACTGTTTGACGGAACAAGGCTGAGACACTCCATTTCAGTGAGCCTGTGTCGAGCAATGTGTATTAGAGAGTCCTCAATTTCACACGTGCTTACTCCTGAGTGAGTTTCGCATAAAAGGATTAAGGAGAGAGGAAGTGCAGAGGAAATGGGATGTTAGACACCTTGTTAAACGGGCTGTCAGGGTTTCTGGAGCGTTCATTCTAACTCTATTCCACTCTACATAGAGGGCAGGCCATTACCCGGGGATCACAGGGGCCTCTTCGGCGCTGCGAGTCACGAATTACTTTTAAAAAGAAGAAAGCAAAAGCAGAGCTGAAAATAGCAACGTGTGATTGTTGTCCTTGTTGTTGTGCTGTTCTGGCGGCTGTTTCTGCCCGAGGGGAACCTGGGATGCGATTTGCAGGAGCTGCAGGTAGCAAACCTTTAGCTGCCCTTCCCCAATTTAGTTCAGCGCCGGGAAGATTGGCCGGGGGGAAAGTGGGAGAGGAAACCCTGGGGCAGGTCAGAAAGGGAAGATGCCCCGAGGAGAGCAGGGGGCACTGGGGGACCTCCCATCCCAGGTGGAGACAGCAACTCCCATCACCACTCAGAGGGATGCTCAGGAAGTTCCCAAAGTGGTGCTGGTCCAGAGGATGTCTGATACTGGGGTTTCCATGCTGGGATGAGCTCTGGCAGGTGCAGCAGCACATCCCTCTGTTTTCCAGCTCTCACCCCATCCTGTGTGGCTTAGACAAGGTTTCCATGAAGAAAGGGAGTGTGGTTCCCAAAGCAGGAGGCCTTTCCTGGAGGCAGAGCACTCCTGCCCAGTGTGGGATCTCACAGGGAAGCTGTCAGGGGAAGCAGATGCTGTGCTCAAGGTTTATCAGTAATGCAGCCTCACATCAGCTTGTTTCCTGTAAGTCAGATCTGTTTTAAGAGCTGTGATGAAACAGAGCCTCAGAATCCACTCTATGAGCATCCAAATTAAAAGCTAAATAGGATGTAGCTTTCAGTTTGGCTGTATCTTCATATGTCAACACTCATTATCCTCATATGTCAGCACTCGGCAGCCTTCCCTCCACAGCTCTGCTCTCTGCTGGGAGCAGGGATGGTTCCTCCAGCTTTCATCCCACTCAGCCCAGTGCTGCTGCTGGGAGCCATGGGACAGGGCTGGGTCATGGCAGAAGAGTCACATCTGTCACATATTTTTGCTCCATCCTTTTGGTCCTGTTTTTTTATACAGAAACCCTGGGGCTTGCAGTCAGGAATAATTTGCCAACAGGGCCCGAGGGGCAGCAGCCTTTGCATGGCTTATGGAAGGAGCAGCCAGGTCCTGGTTCTCCATCCTCCTTCACCCCAAAACATCCTACTTCCTCCCCAACCATCCTTCTTCCCCTCCAAACCATCCTCCTTCTCCCCCAGCTGTCTTCCTTCCTCCCAAACCATCCTACTTCCCTCTCAAACTATTCTTCTCCTCCAAACCATCCTACTTCCCCCCCAACCATCCTCCTTTCCCCAAACCATCCTCCTTCCCTCCAAAACATTCTTCTTCCCCCCAAACCATCTTCCTTTCCCCCCTCTCACAGCTCTCTGCAGCTCCACGTTGATCAGGGTTGATCTGGGAGGAGGAAGGAGAACAATAATGGGGGATTTGGGGCAGCAGAGAGGAGCGCTGACTTCAGCTGAGCTGCCAACAACTTTGGGAAGAGGCAGGAAGGTCACTCATTCCACGTGGCTTCAGGGATAAGATGTACTGATAAAAGGTGATGCCATGTGCAGCATGTCCCAGGAGTAGGAATGGTAAAAACCCCTCAAGTGTCCTTCCAGTGGGAGGAGGGGACAACTCAGGCATGGGACAGCCTTGGGATCCTCCAACATCCCAGAGCTGCTCCCCACTGCAGCTGCCCTGTGCTGTGCTCCCCAACAAAGAAACCTGTCAGCCTCCAGGCTGGGTAGGAAGACAGAAAGTCCAGATAAAATTATCATTCCTGACTTAAAACCGGTGCTGGGGAAGAAGCAAGTTTGGCCATAAATAATCCCACACCTGGCCTTTTAATTCAGTTATCTCCTGGTCGGGAAAGTCGGATCTGCTGTGTGCTGTGGTGGTGCCAAGTTAATTACTTGAAAATGAGTGCCTGGGGTTGGACCAAGAATTTCTCATCAGCATTCAGCTCCAGTGCCATGGCATGAGGGAGAGCCCAGCGCATGCTCGGCAGGAGGATGAAAGGGAAGGGGAGTGGGGCACGGGTGGGTTTGCTTTTTTCTGGAGAGCCTGGAGCTTGGGGTGCTTGCAAAAGCCCTGAGGTGGCAGATGCTGGATTTGTGGGTGCTGGATTTGTGGGTGCTGGATTTGGGGGTGCTGGGTTTGTTGTTCAGGATGTGTGGGACTGGTGTTACTAGGGCAAGGTTCATTTTTGGGATGGAGCTGGAGGTTTTGGGGTCAGCAGATCCAGAGAGGGGCTGAGGTGGGTGACAGCACCCTGAAAACAAGAAAGGGCAGCAGGTCCAAACCACACCACTGAGATGCTGCTTCTTCCTCCAGGTCTGGAAATCCCACTCCTGGTGTCTTTTAGAGGTTGGTTCTGCTGTGGGTTTGGGATTTGTGGGACAGGGTTCACTGGCAATATCCAGTCCTGTCCTTGCCCAGCACATCCCATCGGGGGCATCTGTGCCCCTGCAGCCTGAGCCAGCCCCGGGGCCAGCAGGGCGAGGAGGGTGGGCTGTGAAACCCAGAGCCTCTCCCTCCCCCTCGCCACCCCCGGCGCTCGCCAGCTGAATACAAATGTGGATATTACAGGGCAGGCAGGGAGGAGAGGAGGTGCAGCTCCAATACTAAATAGCTGGGCCCTTTAAGCCGTTTGGCCAGACCTTATCGTTAAAAAGGAGGAAAAAAACCCTCGTCTCTATAGGATTCTTTGAGTCATTGCTTCTTATGTGTAAACAGAGGGCGGCAGCTTACACAGCAAACTCAGCCCGGAATAGCTTGAGGTGATTAACAGTTGTTTGATTCCTCGAAGATTTCCACATGCTTATGCCAATCCAACTGGGAAAGGCAGAATAAATATTTTGAAATATGCCCCTTCTTTTGTAAATTAGGCATGATGAGTGTTGCTTAACTGTTTAGCTCGGAGTTCCAGCGTGGGTTTTGTTCAGCAAACAGCAGCAGAAGGGCAGCACTCGCTGCTGGGAGGGGCTGGTGGTGCCCAGGAGCCTGTGGGCTGAGGCTGCTCACTCTGCCAGGGCTCTTCCCTGATCTCCACACCCCAATTTATCAAGGGAAGCAGCAGCTGGAGTGATCTGGCAGCATTCTGCTCTCCAGCATGGCTGTCTCACCTTAACCCCCCCCCAAATCCCACTCCCCCAGTGATTTGGGTGCCAGCACTGGGAGACTATGCCAGTCTGTAAATGGCAGCAGAGCTTTCCCCACCAGAGAAAGGTGCTCAGGTGAGCTGGGACAGCTTAACCCTCTGTGAGATCAACCTGGGGTGAAGGACATGGATGGGTCTTGCAAAGGGCTGCTGAGGATTTGGCTTGGAAGGTTTTTTTGGGGTCACGGGCACACCAGGAAAGGGAAATGGGAGAATTAGGATGGGGGTGTGCCTGGCAACAGGCACCTGCCTGGGCTGCTCCCCATGCTGGAGGCCATGGGATGCAGCAGCTCTGCCCCCTTCCCCAAGAGCCTCCCAGCCTCCTCCAGGGCAAAAATTTACAGTTTATATTTGTGGTAAAAGAAAACTTTTTCTTTGAAATCAGTTCTGGCATCCATCGTTGCTTTTGCCTTTGTTTGTCCCCAGGTGCTGGGGTTGTAAACCACAAAGAAATATGGAATCACTTGAACCATAGAGGGTCTGCTGAGCAGTTGCTCTGTTCATTCCCATTACAGGCAAGGAGAAGAATATCTCAGATTTAGTCCCAGTTTTATAACAACAATTCCCAACTCACCTGGGGACCACAAAAAGTGCTTTACATGCATTAATGAAACCACCAGTGCCACTTCTGATGGGACAGTTAGGTTTTATCTCCCCTCTGCACGTGGCCAGACTGGGAATTGCCTCCCTCAGTGTCACAGCTGGGATTTTAGCCAGTGACCAGAAGGTACTGGGGTCTCAAATATCCACCCTGATGTGCCTGAAAGAAACCTATTGCTATCTTTCACTTTGATTTTAAAAGTTTTGTTTTACCTCAATCTTCCTTCCCCCAACAACCAACCCACTTGCAGCTTCCCTAAAATTGCACTTTCTTCGTGAAATCTACTCTCAAAAAAATCTCAGAACTTCTGGACCATACAGCAGCAGAAATATTAAGGCTGAAGGGAAGCACTTTATTTGCCAGATAAATAGGCTCGGTGACACTTTGGATATGTAGAAGGTGGTGAATAATTTCTTCTGCTTGGGCTATATATCCTTAGAGGACTCGATGAATTTTTCATTCTGGAAGATGTGTTCAGGTCATTAATTGCAGTTTGCCACAGGTCTGTTCTACTTTTGTCTGGGTAAAGCCTATCTCCTTCAACATACAACTCATTTACCCTTTGTAAGCTATGTAACATTTGCATTGTAAATTGGTTAGCTTAACTTAATACACGAGTAACCCCAGGAAACCTCTGCAAAGGATCTTACGTGTGCTGGTAGAGAACATAGGGCCTTTCCCTGAGCTGGGGCTGGCCAGCCTGGCCTGGCCTTTGGGGCTTGGCATCCTCCCTCCCCACAAATCTGAGGTTCCTGCAGCACCTCAGCCCTCCCCAGCTGGAGCAAGAAAAGCCTCCATGCTGAGGGTTCCTCTCCCTGGAGCTGCTTTGAATTCTATTCCCAATCCACCCCCAGCTCCCACTGGAGCTGTGTTAGGATCCTGTGCCTGGGAATTGTCCCCTAAACCCTGCAAAGTTGGTGCCTCCAGGCAGTGCCTGGGGCCGTCTGGCGCTGTGGCCTCATGCCCAGCCTGAGTTTTGCTGGAGCTCTGCCCCAGGGCACTGCTGCCAAGAAATGATGGCTGGCAAGGGGCAGGATGCTCCAGCCACTGCCCCAGCTCTCCCAGAAGGGGTCACAGAACCACACAAAATGGTTTGGGTTAAAATACTCTTCTCATCCCACTCCTGCCATGGGCAGGGACACCTTCCACTAGCCCAGGTCCAGCCTGGTTTGGGACACTGCCAGGAATGGGGCAGCCACAGCTTCCCTGTGCCATCCTCACAGATAAGAATTTATTCCTAATATCCAACCTAAACCTTTTTGTCAGTTTTGAGCCATTCTCCCTTATCTTGTCACTCCATACCCTTGTCCAAAACCCCTCTCAAGGTCTGTTGGATCCCCTTTAGGCATTCCCCAGGTATCAATCTCCCAACACAGGCAGGCCTGCAGGCAGGATCCCTTGCACTGCCCCATCCTGCTGCCTGCACTTCCAGGAGCCCTTATTTGCATAAACCAAACCCAAATAATTGAAGCTGCTTCAGTGTGGAGTGTCACTAATCCCTCAGAGTGAGTAACATCTCTGGGGTTCCCACAAGCAGTGCAGAGAGGAGCAAGACACAATAAATATAAATTGAGTGAACTCCAGAGATTGGAATAAGAGCTGTGAAATATTGCTCAGGGCCCAAGAAGCTGCTTCAACCCATTTTCTGAGCTACCTGAGGGACAGGGGCCGAGACTGGCAGGAGTCAGGAGCAGCTGAGTCAAACCTGCTGTCCCAGTACTTGTGGCCTCGTTGGAGGCAGGAAATTTCTGCGAGTTTCTTTCCGTGAGGTTTTCTGCCCCACTTTTTAAACTGAAGCAGTCTGCAGGAGTTCAGTCAGGCAGCAAAGCTTTGGGAATCTTTCCCTTGCAAGGGGAGACACGGCAGCGTGGGGTGTTTGTCCCTCAACAGCAGGACCAGAGGGACAGTTTGGGGGTCCCTCCTGGCCCTGTGCCACCCCTGGGGAGCAGTGGCTGTGCCCACAGGAGCTCAGTGCCACTGGTACAGCTCGGTCCCTCTTATAGGACCAGCCAAGCAGTGAGGCTTTGCCTTCTGGATTCCCAAAGGGATCCCTCTGCATGGAAACTGCCCAGGGAAGCTGCTGGGCATTGCACATCTCTCTCTCTGGTGGCTTGGCGGAGATGTCCTGCCTATTTACTCGTTACGAAGTGACCCATTTGTGTATATTTGACAGGAAAAAAACGGTGTGAGAATTAGCTCAGCTTCCCCCTCCCGTGGCAATCAGCCCCTCCGCCTTCCGGGGAGCTTCCCCCGAGCTTGGCACTGTTTTAATCTCCTCAATAAGAGAAGATAAAAGAATGGAGCAGCTGATCCGATAGGCCCGGGGATAATGGTTGGCATTCTCTGCCTTCAGATAACAGCTTGGGCTGGGAAGGAAATCATCTCTGCGGGAGGAGGTGTTGTGTACCGAGGGCTGCAGCGATTGTCCCGAGGCTGCCGCTCGCCCCGGGCAGCTCCTGCCTTGGCTTTGTGCTCTGTGAGGTCTCTCCAGCAAGTGCCAGCCTTGGGAGGGCAGGTCCCAAGGTGCAAACCGGTGCTGGTGTCGCTGCAGCTCTCGGGGTGCTGGTGGCTCTCTCCGGGCTCGGTTCTGCTGCGCTGTTTGGGGCACGGTGCTTCCCCGGTGTCAGTCCCGCAGGGAATGACAGCGCTCCTGCTGCTCCCAAAGCAGCTCCAAAAGGTGATCCCATCCCCTGGAGCTCCAGGCGCTCCCTGTGCTCCCCGGAGAGCCACGGGGAGGGAAAACATCCCGGATCCTGGGGCTGCACAAACCCCCACTCCGGGGAAGGAGAGGTTTTCCATCTGGTCCAACTCAGAGCGAACTGGAGCAGCCTGGGCTAGTGGAAGGTGTCCCTGCCCATGGCAGGAGTGGGATGAGAAGAGTTTTTTAACCTAAACCATTCTGTGTGGTTCTGTGACCCCCTTCTGTGGCAGTGGCTGGAGCATCCTGCCCCTTGCCAGCCATCATTTCTTGGCAGCAGTGCCCTGGGGCAGAGCTCCAGTAAAACTCAGATGTGGGTTGGGAGCTGTCAGGTCCCAGCACCCATTCCCAGCCCTCAGAACCAGCCAGGCTTTTCTAGGAGCCCTCCTGTGCCTGCCTCTGCCTGCAGTTAGAACTGGTCTCACCTGAAGCTGATCTAAAAGGTTCTTCCATCCCATTCCTGCTGAAACCAAGGCTGCTTTCTTTCCACCCTCAACCTCCCAGGGACACAACTGCATCCTAGCTTTGTGCTCATGAATGGAATCCTCGTGGGATCAGTAAGGCTGGAAAAGACCTCTAAGATCACCAAGAAGCAGCAGAGGAAGAGATAGGGGCTGTCACTGTGGTCCTTCTCTCTCTTGTCCCTCCCTTTCCCTCTCCTCCAGCACAGCCCAAGCGGTGACAGCTCAGACCCCACCCCACAGCTCGGGCTGTAAAACAGTGCAAATGAGTCTCCCAGCTCCCACCCCGAAAATCTCTGAAATATGCAGCAAAGAGCAAACTTAATGAGTGTCAGGGAGAATCCATGGGCAGCTGTGATATTCTCAGTGTGTACAAATCACTGTTTAGGACATCTCAGTCTGAGCTGTCAGCCTCTTTCACCTGGATCACTGCCCAGTGCAGGATGCTCAGCCTCCATGTGCTCAACTGGGGCTGGAGATGGGCTCGGTTCCTGCCATAAAAACAGGGGGAAAGGGGAGGATTTATAGCACCAAAAATCTCCTAAATATCTGTTTTAAGTTCTTTTTCTTAACGTGAACCCTAGGAGCATGCAAAGGCTGAAGGTGGGTGGGCAGCTGCCTTTATTGCTTTAAATCTTTTACTGCCCTGCAAACCTAGGGTGAAACAGGAATCATATCTGTGAATATGAGATATTCTGAATTCAAACCTGGTAAAGACATCCTGTGATTTCTAGAAATTGATATGGAACCAGCAGATGACCTGCTTTGGCATCTAACTTAGCAGAGATATGCAAGTCACATCCTAGCAAAAATCTGAAAATTTGTTTTTCGGGGAGTCCTTTTCTCTTCAGTAAAGATAACCACTAAAAGTAATTTCACTCAGGGATCCCAAAACACTATGGAAATACAGATCAGGATTCCTGGGACCTCTGTGTCAACCACTGTTCCCTGCAAACCAAGGGACAGAATTCAAAGAGCTCATCCCTGGAGCAGGCAGTAAGTCCCAATCCTCATGGCTGAGCTGATGCCATCAAATCTGTATTTGCCATGAAAAATAAGATCTCCAAGAGGCCCCTTGGGCCGTGGTTCAGAGCTCTGTGTCTGCCTCCCCCCTTCCTGCCCTTCCCTTGGATCTGTTATGGGATTGGGATGGGGAGGAGTGTCTGGAAGGTGGCGGGGAGGGGAGGGTATGTTAAGTAGTACCTTTAGCTGAATAAATCAGGGAGGTTGCCAGCAGCCTGCCACAGTAAATATGCATGTTAAATCAAATCAGATCTGCTGCAATAGGAAAGATTTAATGGTAGGGGTTTGTTTGCTCCCCACCATAAACACAGAGATGTGAGCACTTCATGGTGAGAACATCTGTGGACTGGGCAGGAGGTGTCAGGAGCTGGATCTCACATGCAAGGCTTCTCTTCTGTGGCCAATTAAACAAATTGCAGCAAAACAGCATTTTATTAGTATTTGCCCATAGCAGTCGCCTGCTGCAATAAATTTCCTTCAGGCACTCTGGAGAAAGGGGAGGGAAGGATTGGCAGGGAATGGTGGGAGAACTCACCGCGGCGCAGCCTCCGGGGCCGCGCCGTTCCAAAGTGCCTGTCTCCAAAAACAACTGCTCTGCTTTATCATAAACATGGTGAGTTATGAGCTGCTCTGCAGAGAGCCCTGCACAAATAATAATAATGAGGAGGAGCTGGGAGGCAGGCTGCTTTCCCAAAGCAATGGGACCTGCAGGTCTGGGAGCAAAACTTATCCCAGTGCCTCTCCGCTCCCCCTTGGTTTAATTACAGCTTAAATTCTTTTAGAATCCATCCATGCCCATTTGGCCTATCCTATCCTCTTATTCCCATGTGCTTCTGCTTTTAAGCATAACTTTTGTCTCTTTTGCAGTTTCTTTCCTTTTATTATTATTGCTTTTAAGGGAGAGCTCGTCTTTATTTTTTTCCCACGCAAACAGGGGCTGCAAAGTCGGCCAAATCCATCCCCAGCATCACTTTGCTGGCAGTCCTTGGGATTTCTCAGGTCTGAATATGCCAACACATTTCTTGGCTGAGGGCCTGGCACAGTTACAGACAGGAGCTGATGTTTCTCAGTGTGGTATAGCCGAGGCACCTTCTGTGTCTTACATTTTTTGGATGATGGAGAGCTCGTACAGATTGATTTGATTTCTTTCTTTTTCTTTTCCCCTTTCCCTTTTCTCTCTTTCCCTTTTCTATTCTCTTCCCTGGGCCAAAGCACCACCATCCAGTTGATGGATGCCCCATCCCCACTGATAACCAGCCCTCTCATCTCTCTCACACTCCAAGGGAGGAAGCACTTCAGAGCAAACCATCCTCTCCAGAGAGGTCCTGGGACATTGGCAAGCACCAATAAATACCCCAAATCGCTGAGGTTACAGCAAACAGATGGTGTTCTGCTGCACAGACACTCTCTGCCGGGGAAGTGCTGCAAGAAATGACCTATTTGTTGCTTGGTTATCTCCATATTTTACGTTGGAAGCACCATTCATATCTAAGCAGTGTCACCGTTATCCCGGGAATTCCTCATTTCCAGCACAGTTATCGACAGCCCACGTTCCCAGCAGCCTCCTGTTGCTGTTTGCTCTTCCCCTCTCAGCTCTCCAGTGTGATCAGGTGAGGAGATAAATAACTCCACCTGCACTGCTGATTGGTAGCAAATTAATGTTCAACAATCACCTCCTTCCAAATAAAAACCGCATAAAACCCGCCTCAAAATGTGGAGATTTTCTCCTTTTCCTTTCTCAAAAACAACAGAACCAAGGTGGCAGGTTATTAGTGGACATTAATTATCTATTTTTAATGAATTAGCTGGCCAGCCTGGCTGCTGATGGATTGCACCTATGAAATTATATTGCTGTTGAAACACAGGATATGTTTAGATGGCATCAGCCTCTCGACTTAAGGATGGATTTGATTTATACTTCATTAACATAATTCCTAACACACTGCTTCTTTGGGAAAGAAAATTAGTGTCTAACCAGGAGCTAACAAGTTTAATGGCTTGCTTGAAGGAAAACATAACCATTGACTGTGAATAAGCAACTAGAGGCATTAATATGTTGTTGTTGTTGTTTTTCTTGGGTTTATGAAACTGTATTTGTAGGGGAATATTCCTGCTGTGGATAGACGGGAGAGGGAGGAATTTCCATGTGTGTGTCTGACTTTGTATCAGGCAGGGAGGTGCTGGGAGGTGTCCAGGCTGCTCAAGGTGCAAAGTGACCTTCCCAGTGCTTCCCAGTAAGCTGTGGTGATGACTGGGATGAGGTCACATCCAGCATTCCCTTGGGTTTGGACACTGCACATGGAGAGGGAGGCCTTGGGCTTCCAGACAAAATTCTCATTTATTTCCATTTTGCAAATCCCGGGTCTGTTGCTGATTGCCTGCTCAAGTTTTCCATCACAGAAGGTTTAGTTCAATAGCTGGTGAGCCTCTCTCAATTCTCCTCTCCTCTCAAGAAATGAACCTTCTTTTTTTGTCCTTTAAATTATCCCATGGTAGCAGACAAACAGCACGAGAAGTCAAAGCAGTCCAAGACATCCAGGTTGAGTGAAATGAGCTCAGCCAGAGGGAACACACCCTCAGAGGAATGAGATCTTGAAACACTGGGATGGAGAGGGACAGAGGGAGGAGGAGGATGGCTGCACTGAAACCAGAAAGCACAAACCCTCCAGAACTTTGTGCTTCAAACTGTAGATGGCTTTCAGTTTGTTGCTGATATTTTAGGGGGGGTTAATTGTGTTTTAATTTGTGCCTGCCTAATCCAGAGGGCACTGGCTCTGGAGGACCCTTCCACTCCCTGCAGAGGCCTGGCAGGTTCTGCTCCTGTTTGGCATCCTGACACCTTGGGCTGTGATTAATGAGGTGCTCTTCCCTGCGCCGTACGAGTCCCTGTTAGATTTGGTGCTTGTTAATTACAGCACAGCACCGTCAGCACATTTAGAATTGGGGTCCCTGCTTTTCTAATTCCCTTCTTATTTCACGTTCCTTTTCTCCCTGGTTCCCTCTCACCTGTGTCTCCTCCTGCTCGGGGCTGGCTGATGGATGAGGTTTCAGCAGCAGTGGATTCCACGCTGGCTGAGCCGAAGGTCAGCTCTGGGAATGGCTCCAGAAAAAGCAGCTGTTCAGCAATTCCCACCTCAAATCCAGTGTCCAGCTCCCTCCACAGCCTCTCATCCTGAGCCAGCTCCCTCACTCATGCCCAAACCCAGGGCTTCTCCACCACTGCACCCTGCAGGCTCCTTGATTTCATAAAACCTTTTATCGTTCAGACTTCCTTCGTCCTCCAAGTTAAAAAATCCATGCTCAGTGCTGAGCCCTGGGGTATGCTCAGAGAGAGGTCAGATTTTATCTGTAGTTGCTCTACTGTTGTCAACACTCCCATTCCTCTCCTCACTGTCACTTGGGTTGGAGGCAGGACAGTGCCTAGTTTGTATTTCTTCCTAATCCACCTTTATCTGAAAAAACCTCATCCCTGTGATGGGAAAAGTGAGGAGCTGAGGAGCAGAAACCAAAACACTGCTGGTTTTAACTGGTATTTGGGCTGAGGCAGGTGTGGGTCATGTGCTGGGCATGGGACAGCCAGTAAAGAATAGGATTTGGCCAGTAAAGGACAGGATTTGGCCAGTAAAGGACAGGATTTGGCCAGTGAAGGGCACGGTTTGGCCACTGAGGTGCTGTAAAGACTCTGTGCAAGCTCTAGCTGTGTCAGCCCCAGCTCAGACTCAGCTATTGGTTGGAATTCAGGGTGGCTGCACCCAAGTGACAGGGACCAGGCTGTGTCCCCATCCCCATGAGTGCTGGGGGGCTGTGGGAGGATGGCAGTACCAGCAGCCCCTGCACTGTGGGCACGCAGGGCACCTTCATTTCCCTGTGGCCTCACCTGTCTCAGAAGGCAGAGGTGATAAAAGATGAACACACACATCCCTGCCTGGAGTCACTTACCTGATAAACTCCCTGGCAGGAAGGGGCAGGCACGATAACGATGCAAACACAGCCCCCTTACTGTGGCTTTAAAACTTTTCCCTGATAACAGGATTGCTGCTTTATTCCCATCACTGTTTTAGCTCCTTTCCACGGCTGAGGTAAACACCACAGTAATTTATACTGTCCTCCCAGATCAGCTTCGCCCTCTTTTACATCTTGCCTTGCAAATAATAAGGCAGCCCACAAAGCCATTTGTTTCCTAATGACAGGGGTTTCCATAGTGAGCAGATTAAGGAGGAGGAGATTAGAAGATTATACACCAGGCAGGACTCACAGGTTTATGGGGCTTTGGAGATCCAACGATTAATGCATTTCATAAATGAAACTTTCTTTGGTGACAGGTAGAACGGAGGCAAGCGGGTGTTTTAATTGGCTAAATTTATTTAGCAATTTTCATTGAGGATGCTTCAAGCACCCAGACAAGGCTTGTACATTGTACAATTATCAGGTCCTGCTGCTCTGATGTTGATAAGAGTTGGTAGATTTGCTCCATCAAATTTGCCGTGGATAAAACCTGGGTGAGCTCTGTGAGCTGTGTCTGCCCAGGCTGAGCCTGTGCCCTTTCTCATAAGGGTGCCAGGGTGCTGGCATGGCATTAATTGCTTTCTGTCTTCAGTGGAGGAAAGAGAAAAGCTCCTTTCCCATCAGAGGAAGGAGCAGAGCTGCTTTTCCATGGGGGCTGTAGGTGCCAGACGTGGCGTTGTTATTTATCGTGGCACTGTGATCACAGCCCAGCGTCTTTGTGCTGTCAAAGGGTGCCAGGGGATGTTCATGATCTAAAACACAGCATGGGAGGAAATGGAGATAATGTCTGGGACATGTGTTGGGCAAATATCTTCAGTGGAAGGACTAGGAGGTTCAGGAAACCCCAAATCCACATAAATCCTGTGGAAAGCAGCGTGGCTGCTGAAGGTGAACACAGGAGTGTGTTGGTGTCCTGGAGCAGAGGGGTGCAGGTAACCAAGGAGTGCTTGCAAGGTGTTTTAATTCCCCACAGAGAATCCCAGGTTTGTATCAGGAAGCTGAAAATGAAAGACCTGAAAAAATGTGGGAGGGAACCAAATATCTTTCATAGCCTTTGGCCAAGAGAAACTGAAAAGGGAAAAAAAATTGGGAAAGAAACTGTGACAGTGTTCTTCTCTTTAATTTTCTGATGAAAAATCAAAACAGCAGGAAAAGAAAAAGCACTTGCTTTCATTTTGTTGAAAACCCAATTTTCCACGAAAAGTAGGTTTCAATGGAAAATTTCCACCTCTCCCCTCTCCCTCATGAATTGTTTTAGTGCCATCACAGCCCACGGGAGCCACCTGGCTCCAAGGGCCACCTCAGAGCTGGAGGAGGAGGATGATGCAAAGATCCATTTCCAATGAGCCAGGAGGACAATTCCTGATTGGAATTGCCTGAAAGAGGCTGGGGACACTTTGGATTTTGGCACCCTGAGCCACATCCAGCCAGGCCAGGAGCCTGCCTGGGTTCCTCTGTGGTCTCTGTGCTGTGACACCCTGGCACTGGGCTCACCTGGCAGGGCTCAGCACCCAGGGCAGTGTCCTGGCCTTGCTGTGTCTGAGGAAAACCTGAGGCTCAGGAAATCAGGGACTCTCTTTGCATCAGTGTCACACACAGGGCAAGGCTCAGGGCAGATCTGACAGGGTTTGGTTGACTGGGACTGATTTGTTCTTCACCTAATCACTGAGAAGCCACAGATTCCACAAATTCTTTTTGGAAAACCCCTTTCCCTAGAGCTGGTTCCTGCAGTTGGTGCCTGCCTGTGCCAGAAGAGACCTTCTCCATGACCATCCTTCTGCTTCCTGCCCCATTGCTCAAGTTATTTTCAATTGGCTGTTTAAAATGAACAAAAGGGTTCCAACAAAGCCAGTCTGGGCTGTTTTAAGCCAGGGTGAGCTGCCATCCAGGCCTAGTGGCAGCCTGGCCTCCAGAGTAGTTCTGCAGTTCGTCCATCCAAGACGACTCAATCGACTTTGGCACCTGGAACAATCCCCCAGCCCTGCCAAAAGGGACAATGGAGACAGGGCTCGTGAAGCACAGGGCTGGGGGAGCCCTGTCAGCCTGGATTACAGGAATGCTTAAGAGTTAATTAAATTACAATTTGCTATGCTGCCAGTTCACACGAAGCTGCAACATCTGTGGAGGGACGGAGGGCTGGGGGGAGCTGCTGTCCTGCTTCTGGGGCTGGGATCTCCACCTGCTCTCTGGCAGGGCTGCACAGAGAAGCACAACATGAATGAAGAGCTTTATTTCTGATACAGTCATATCTGTGGCTATTGGCTTTAGTTTTAAAAATCTTCAAGTGGAACAGGAGCTGAATGCTGGCAGCTGGTTGCCCCTGGTCCCAGGTGCATCAGGTGAAGTTCAGCAGTGCCAATTTGTAGAATAATTTTTTTAAAATATGCTAGAAAAATATTTTTAGGGCCTTTCTAAGCTCTTGAGACTCAGTTTTTTAAGACTTTCCTCTGTCACCACTGGTTTTATACATCTATAGAATTTTCTCATTTTCCCTTGAATCCAGGGAAACAAGAGCTTTAGGAAACTTGTAAGACTCTCACAAGGGAACAATGGTTTTGATTTCCATAGGCAGGGTTGTTGTGTCTCTGTGTCCCTGGATTTCACTGCTTTCAAAGCACAGGGCTCTGAATCTGTCAGCCTTTTGAATCTGTTGGTCAATCCCTCTGATTTTTCTTTCTGTTTTCCTGCTTGCAGCCAAATTATTAAAGGCTGAGAGCAGGAGCTCCGCTCCAGACAAGTGCAGGCACATGCTCACAACCTGAGGAGTAGCAGGCAAACACTTCTGCAGTAATAAGCTCCATGCTGTGCTCAAAAAGGGCACTTAATTTTTCATTCTTAAATGCTGTGATGTTCTTGTCTTCCGGCTTCACCAAAACTCCTCCATGGAGATGGATGGGCCATGCAGAACACAGTTATCAGAAAGATTAAGCCAGGACTTGTCATTTTTTATATCAGCGAGCAGTCAGGTTGACGAGTGATGTCCTCTTAGCTCCTGGGATGCGTCCGGCACCTTTAGTGCCAGTAGTAAAAAGGACTATAAAAAATACCATAGAAGAAAGGGTAATGATGAAATTTAACTGCTCCCTAGCACACACCTGGGGTCTAGTAATCTGGAAATGGGGGGTTCAGGTGCTTCATCTTTTACTGCCTTGTCCTTGTCTGTAAGTTTAAGGTCCTTCCACTGAACCATAACATATTGTGGTCACTGCAAAGAGACAGTCCTTGGCCCCTGGGCAGCCCGGGCAGGCAGGCAGGGGATGCTGAGCATTTCTGCCTTCAGCCAGCTGGAGGAGGAGGTGTTCAGCTTGGAGGGTTTCACCCTAAACTGGGACATTTGCACTGGGGACATCCTCATGGCAGCTTCCTCCCTTCTCACTCGTTCCTTGTATCAGCAAAGAGTCAGACCTGGTGGGTGCTGCCAGCTCTGCCAGGGGACCCAGGGTGGCACTGACACCTGGGCAGGTGAGTCCCTCTCAGTGCCTGAGCAGCCCTCAAAGGCTGTGGAGGCAGCTCCAGGTGCTGTACATAACCAGCAGCATCACTTTATCCTATCTCAGGACTGTGGCCCGTCCCGGTGTTATTAATCTAAGAAACAACTGATACTAAATGATCATGCTACATTAAATTTATAGACCCTTGCATATAGCTGCTATTGATCTTTTCTCAAGCATCATAAATATGTGATGGAGTGCGTATGGCAATGCTTTTCCCCCTCTCTATTAAAGGTGGTTAAACTTTTCATCTCTGGGGCGGAAATGGGCGATGGGTCTCTGCGGGCAGGGGCAGCCCGGCCAGATCATTTGTGTTTTAATTACTGGGAGGTGCAGAAAGCTTCAGCAGAACAGGAGGGAAGAGCTATTGCCTTCCTGCTTTCCCTAACTTGCCTCTTTTCCTCTCCTTGCCCAGGATCTGTCACTTTTCCTTATCCATCTCCAAAGGGATGCAGTGCTGTGATTGTTTTTAATCCCCCATTCCCAATCCTGCCCCGCTGCTTACAGCAGCACATCAGAGCAGGGAGATCATTTACAGGAACCCAACCAGGGCTTGTCCTGGATTTGGGAGAGCAGCTTTCCTTCACGCAGGTGCTGTCCAGCACCTCCCAGGCTTTTCTGTGATGTCGCCCTGCCCAGGGTGGGTGACACACCAGGGGACACCGCACCCTGCACAGGCTGTGCAGGGTCCTGGGCTAAGGATATCTGGGGGAACACCCAGACCCTCGGGTACCGCTGTGATGCGACCAGGGAAGGGAGATTTGCAAATCATCCTTCGGCATAGCCTGGAACAACTTATATCCTAGAGCCATCTAGGGGCGAAATCCCGGCTCCATGGAGCCGAGGGGAGCGGTGCCGTCGGGTTCAGAGGGGTCAGCACTGGGCAAGCAGCGAGGGTGGCACTCTCACATCACCTTGTGGGTCCCCCAAACTCCTGCTGAACCATTGGTATAGTGAATATCTGTCTCCTGATGCTTCTGCTCTGGCGCTGGGGAGCAGCAGCACTCGGAGCAGAGGCTCTGTCAAGTCTGTGCTGAACAAAGGCTCTGGAAAATCGGCTGAAAATCTTCTGTCTTTCTTGCTTCTGCTGATAATTTGTGATGTTTTTCAAGTGTACACCAAGAAGTTGGTGCTCGAAAGAGCCTTGGCGGCATGAAAGGTGCAAAGCCTAGAATCTGTATAGAAAAGGATGTGTAAGGAATGGCTGTAAGTTTAGAAACAAAAGCGATCCTTGGCTGAGCCCCCCTGTGCAAGCCCAGGAAACACCTCTGGCTGTGCCTGGGAGGGCAGGGGGGCAGCAGAGGCTGTCCCTGCCCCGTGCCCAGTGTCCCTGTCGGTAGCTGAGATGCTCAGCTGCTCTCTTTCCTGCCCCTTTGGTTCCTGTCCCTGCGAATTCCCCGGGAGCCTGAGCTCAGATTCAGAGACATCCCACAGCTCTATTGCACTGCTCGTGCCTCAGTTGCCTGTCTGAAAAATGGGGTCAGTGATGGCTCTGCAGAGGAACTGAGAACACAGGTGAGGGGCCTGGGGACCCTGGGCCAGGAGGTGCCACCAGTGTGCCCAGTGTCCTCCTGACAATTAGTTCCACTTGTGATGGCAGAGAGGGGATAACTGGTGAGCAGCACAATACCCTCAGTCTAAATTATTCCTCCTCCTCCTCCACAAATGTCATAGCAGAGATTAGCCATCATGTGTCCTTAAGTATCCCATTTATCCCAAATGACTCTGAGCATGTTAACTGCATTTAGATTAAAATGAGCCTTTATACCCACAGCATCTTCCCAGGCTGGCCCAGCCCCTGCCTGGCCCCTCATTCCTCATTACAGAGCTGAGGATGTGGAGATACCTGGGAGTACAGCCCTGTCACAGCAATTCCATTTGCCCACACAAACATTGTTCCAGCACAACTTTAATCCCTGCAAAATTCTCTTAATTTTGATTCGCCAATCGTGGATTCCTTTTCAATTAACCTCCAAAAGCACCAATTAAAGGGAATAGTGCCACGATCACGTAAGAATAGGCTATGCCAAACCCTCTAGAAGTGTTTTAGCACCAAAAATTAATGATGAGGGTCAAAAGCAGGTTGCAAGGCAGAGTCAGCTTTGAATGGGAAACCCCTGAATTAATGTAAGCACGAGCCCAGAAAGTCTGCAGAAAATTTGAGGTAGATTTAATTAAGCTCCTAATTATGCAGCCAAGTTTGTCTCTGCTAAAGAGTTTCAGATGTCTTGGAGTCTCAGACTGAAGGCAAAGTCTGCACATGGAGCCCCAATGTCTTCCTTGGGTTTGTGATTCCCTCCAGGGGAATTGCTGGTTCCTACTGCTCCAAACACCAGGCACAGGCAGAACAAATCCCTGTCCCATCCCACTCAGACTGACCCAGCTGGGGACCACCCATGCTGGGGAACACCACCAGGGCACAGGGTGGCTCCCAAAGGCCACCAGGCCTCAGGGACGTCTCACCCCTGCTCCCTGTCCCCTCCTTGGCACTCATCCCTTGACACCTGGGTGAGCAGTGACCAGTTCAGCCCTGGCTGAGCTCTGTCCATGCTCTCAGTGACCAGTTCAGCTCTCAGTGACCAG
>JAGMWU010000020.1:1478199-1495454 GCA_018697195.1 Certhia americana | reverse complement strand
GAGCTCTGTCCATGCTCTCAGTGACCAGTTCAGCTCTCAGTGACCAGTTCAGCCCTGGCTAAGCTCTGTTCATGCTCTCAGTGACCAGTTCAGCCCTGGCTGAGCTCTGTCCATTCTCTCAGTGATCAGCTCAGCCCTGACAGAGCTCTGTCCATGCTCTCAGTGACCAACTCAGCCCTGGGTGAGCTCTGTCCATGCTCTCAGTGACCAGTCCAGCTCTCAGTGACCAGTTCAGCTCTCAGTGACCAGCTCAGCCCTGGCTAAGCTCTGTTCATGCTCTCAGTGACCAGTTCAGCTCTCAGTGACCAGTTCAGCCCTGGCTGAGCTCTGTCCATGCTCTGCTGGTGTGGTTGAGCCACCAGCACTGCAGCAGCAAGGCAGAGTTAGAGAGCAGAACATGACAGAACTTGGAGGAGCCTTTGCTGCTTTTCTCCTCTCGTTAACGTCCCCCGGGGCCCGCGGTCTCTTTAGTACTAACACAGTAACGAAGGCCACAGCCTATTAATTGCAGTGACAATGATAAAGGAAGAGTCAGAAGCAGCTATTTGTCTTTCATGTAACCTCGTGCATCATCACAAGATAAATGAAAACTCATTTTCTGCTTTGATTCAGTCTAATTTTTCAGGGCCCCCGAGGCAGGTTACGGGAACTGTGTCGCTTCATCCCCATAAAAGTGCCGGCCCCGGGGTTCAGGGGTCAGGGAAAGTGCAGTGCCAGGAGCTCCTGGCTCTCCCCAGCTCCCAGGGGTGACGTAAAAGCACGAAGGGCTCTGCTGCTCATCATCATTAAATCCCCATTGGAAGGTGTTGTCCGGGCCCTGATGGATGAGCCACGTGGCAAAGGGACTCCCTGTCCCCAGCACCCCTGGGCACCTTCCCAGGGGACATCTGCCACACCTGGGTGTGCCCCCCTGTCCATACACACAGGGCAGGGGGGAGGATTTCAGGGAGAACACCTCATCCCAGCCACCCACCCAAAATTCCTGCTCCCAAGGACGTGGGGGGTTGGCATAGAGAGTAGGATGATGCTTTGGGGTCGTTGGTACTTCGAGAGTCAAACACACTCAGGGTGCTCCATCTGTGCTGTGACCTGCTTTGCAAGGGCTTGTCATGGCAGAAACTTCAGTCTTGGTGTGAAGGGAGCAAAATGCCCCAAAATTAAATCAGCAGCTGTCCCCACCTCTCATCCAGCAGCCTTGCCCAGCTTTCCTGACATTTCATGTCCACTCTTCTCCCTGGATGTCTCCTGTGGGGGCACAGAGCCTTGAAGCTTCACCTTGTTGTCCTCAGAGGTTTGTTCCAGCCTCAGAGCATCTTGTTCATCCTGAGTTTTTATGGGCCAGGCCCTCACTTCCTACAAAGGCTGGTCCAGGCTGGGAAGGAGTCTGAGTGTTGGACAGGAAGGTTTGCCAGAAATACCGAACAAAATACCTCATTGAGGCAGAGGAATTAAAAAAGAAACTGGCAAAAAGGCAAGTTTGGTAGGTAATTAACCCATTCTAATCCAGAGGAATCAAACCCCCATCAGGCTCAGTGTTAACAGTGTACAGCACATTAACTTGATTAATCAGAATATAATCTTACCTGCTTGCTGCACTGATGTCTTCTCCAGCAACCCCCAAAACAGCTTTCCCCTTTTACACTACGTAACACACATTTCCCTCCTGGTACCAAGGGAGCTGAAAATAGCCTCAGCCTTGGCCGTGCTGGCCTAGGACAGGGGCTCCCATATGGCCAGGTTTCCCAGGCTGGAAGTGGTGCCCAGGCAGGACTGGTGGCCACTGGCCCCGTGCCCGGCTTTCCGGCCATCCGTCAGCCCACTCGGGCTCCCACCGAGCTCTGCATGCCTGGACAAGGGGCCAGAGCATCTCCCTTAGAGCCTGGCAGTGCCAAATCCCTGCTTGGATCTCCCTTGGAGCCTGGCAGTGCCAAATCCCTGCTTGGAAAGGGGGGAAGCAGCTGAAGGGAAGGTGGTTGTTGCTGTACCCACCCAGCACCCCCAGCCCTGCACAGGTCAGGTTGGTGCTCCTCCCAGGGCTCTGCCATGCAAAGAATCCTGGATTTTAACTCACAATATCATTTATTTCCTAAATGCTGGATAAGGAAATATCACCAGGGCATTTCCCCAGTGCTGATTTACTCCAGCTGAGGCCAGCGAGGAGCCTAAGCTGGGAGAGATTTGAATGTTATTGGCATTCATGAATTTTTGCTGGGTTATTGTTTTGAGGGTTTTTTTTTAAAGGCAAAACAAAACTTTCAAACATTTTAAACTCAGCTGGGAGTATTTCATAGCCTGGTATTTGAGGACAGCAGCTGAGCAGTGGGGTTGGAGCTTCTCCCTGTGGTGTGGGCACATCCCTGGCCTGGAATGGGGCACTTCCCTCTGCAGTTCCTGCCCCAAGGCTCCATCAGGATTTGCAAACTTAAGTTATTTGACAGTTGTGTCCTGCATGAGAGGTGTTTTAAGGACTCACTGCTCAGCTGAGATGCTGAAATGATGACTGGCAGGTGATATCAGGGCAATTCCCCCTGGAACAGGAGCGGGAAGCCCCAGCTTTGTCCAGGTGAAAATCCATTCCTGCTGAAACCAAAGCTTTCCTCTGGGGCTGGGATGCCCCTCATCCATCTCCTGGGTAGAAAAGCTCTGGATTTCTCCTGGAGCCTCTGCAGACCCACAAAGGAGTGTACAGGGAGGTTTCCAGGAGGCTGTAGGTCTGGTCAGGAGAGGAGCAGAGCCAGGGTCAGTCCCAGCTTCCTTGGTTTCCTCCATCCTCAGGTTGTGCTGATGGGATATCACAGCCAGGGGTTGTTCTGAGGTTTGTTCCTATCAAAGCCCACTAACAGTTTTAAGGAGAAAGCCAAATTTCCCACAGTGGCATTTCCTGAGGGGATTGTGTTTCATTTGGAGGACTTTTGGCTTTGCTTTTCACCCTTTTGAAGTTAGTTATTATCAGGGTTCTGCGGTTCCTTAATTATTCTTCTCAGAGCACGGAGAAAGAGGCATTTTTCATCTGAAAATAAGGCAAGAGCCGTTGTTATTTGGCTTTTCTCCCTTGTAACTTTTGTTTAAAGAAACAGAGAGAGAAGTGGGGCAGCAAAAAGGGTCTTAGGGAGCAAAATGAGAAATTAAGACCAAATAAACACAAATTCCTCAGCAGCAGGATAGGAAATGTGTATTTCTCTTCCATTTTCTCCTGTTCAGGAGGGAGGGGGGAAGGCTTTGCTAACACATTCAAATGAATTTGATATTCAATCAATGAAGATTAACTTGCCCAAGGTAAGATGGTTTTTACATTCATAAGGAAGTCAAATACGATTATGCATATGAGGAAATTATACAGAGATGAGTAGAGTATAATGTATGATAATTATTTGAAAGGATATACTTACACACTGATTAGCATATCTTGAAGACCAGACAGAGATGGAAGAATAGAAGGTAAAGAGATTCCTCAAGATGAACAAACTGTATAAAACTGACTCCCCAAAAATCATAGAAGTTGGTTAGAAATAGCATTTTCTTACGGATGGCAACCTTAAAAAAAAAAAAAAAAATCCCTCACAAGTTCACCTCTTGATTAGAAATATTTAAAAAATTTATTCAAATCAAGCATGTGGAACTTGGCAGAGAATATCCCTCTGCAGAGGAAGGCTGGACACAAAGAGATGAAAGGGGAAGGCCAGCAGGACATCCACGTGCCTTTCCCAGTTGTGAGCTGCCTCTGCCAGCAGGATGGAAGAGCAGGAATGCTTTTCCCAAGGGGAGGCAGGTCCAGCTGTGCCAAGATCCAGCACCACTGGCTCCATCACGTTGGCTGAGAATGGCTGGGTCCTGCACTTTGGCAAGGTTTGGTTTTTCCTCCCTGCCTGGTGAGATGGGAAAACAGCATTCCCATCTTTCCAGAGCCAAAATATTTCTCCTTTCTCCAGGGAGAGCTCCCAGCTCTCCCTGACAGGGCTGTGCTCACTGTTTTGCCCTCCCTGAAGCTGCTCCAATATTTCCCCTGCTCCCCAAACCCCACCTCAGCTGCTCTCTCCACACATCCACACACCAAACATCCTGCTGGCAAATTCAGGTGACAGATTTTTTAAATTTTTTTTTTTTTTTAAGGATCCCACAGCAGCAGAGATCCTGAGGCAAAGGGGGCCTTTGAAGCCTTCCACCTCTCCAGGGAAATACATCCTGGAATGAGAATATTCCTGTGGCTGGGGCATGGTGGGGGTGATGTACTTGAGGCTGTTTGGGGTGGGCAGCCTCTGGAGGAGGATGATCCACACCTTGTGGGACAGGGGGAGATGTTCCCACAGTGTTTGGGATCAGGGGGGCTGGTGGATGTTTGCTTGCAGAAGCCAGACAGAATCTGAGGAACTGTGGGTGCTGTGGGAGGTGGGCTAAGGACTGGGGGTGACAGATTGCTCCAGTGCCGTGGTGCTTCAACCTCCCTGAGCAGAATTCCATGGACATGGAGTGGCTTCCCCCCTGCCAGCCCCTCTCTGTGTGGGACACATCAGCCACACAGTCACAAGGATACCCCTCCTCTGGTAACCCATCCCCATTGTGGCTGTTCACGAGGGGTTTGTCCCACAGCAGGTCCTCAGCATCCTTGGCCAGGGCTCTGCTCCTCCCTCCAGGTGTGTGGGCTGCTGTGGCTCCTGCATTTTTTGCCTTACCTGCCGTGTGGTGACAGCTGGAGCTTGAAGGAGAACCCCTGGCTGCTGCTGCCCAGCACCAACGATGTTCAGGGAGCATCACTGAGATGCTCTGATCAACGTCTGGTGGGATCGAGCTGGGTGTTTCAGGGCACAGGTGCACTGGGAGGTGGCCCAAGGCTGCAGGGGCTGTGACACCCCGAGGAGAAAAGCAGCACATGGGGACAGGACAAAGTCAGCTGGCATCCAGCCCAGCCCCGCATCTGCCCCGGCGGCGGCAGAGCCACCACAAAGGCCGGGAGGGATTGCAGCCAAGGCAGGGGGCGGGGAGGGAGGGAAAGGTGATTTTATAGAACTTGAATACATTTGTCTGGCAGACATTTCCTGGATCCTGCTTCGGCTTTTAAGAGCAGCACTGTAAATTCATCAACACCACATGATTTTGTCAATTCTGACAGCTAACTTCAATGTTACGACAAATCTGGCCCCAGAGGATATTAAGCAAAGACGCATGAGCCTATAATTTTCTGCTTCCACGTGTGAGATGCTATAATGATCAAAAGAAAATGACTTTCTAACTACCACATCTCTTTGTGCTGTTTTCTCCATGCCTGCTGCACTAATTGAATCACCCCAGAGCCACTGTATCAATTCTAACTTCTGTATTAGGATTTAATCAGGCATGGGGACAGACCAGCTTGGAGAGGTGAGGGGCCTTTGTGAGGTGCCCATCTGCCTCTGACATTAAAGCCGCTTCCATTCAATGCTGAGCAACTTCAGGGAAATCAGGGATGGCCAGGGAAGCGATGGGAGATTAGCTGGGACATGGCTGGGATGCTCACCTCAGAGCTGGCAGGAGCTGGGGGGGCTCTGTGGGTTCAGCTCAGCACCCAGTGGCCAGCTTGCCTGGGAAGGAATGGGAATCTGGTCCCGAAGTTTGGCTGGGTGTGCTGTGCCCTGCTCTGGTCCCTTCCCGGGCGGGCAGGGGGGCTGAGCAGGCTGTCAGTAAATCAGAGAAAGGGGTGGAGAGTGCTGGGCTGCGAGACAATGTCCCCGGAGCCGCCGACAGACGGTGGCTCCAAAGGTTTGTTCCCCCAACTGCCACAGCAGCTGCGGGGATGCTTCATGCTGGGCTGTGCTGTGCTGGGCCATGCTGGACTGTTCTGGACCATGCTGGGCTGTGCTAGGCTCTGCTGGGCTCTGCTGGGCTGTGCTGTGCCGTGCTGTGCCATGCTGGGCTGTGCTGGGCTGTGCTGGGCTGTACTGGGCTGTGTTGTGCTGTGCTAGGCTCTGCTGTGCCATGCTGTGCCATACTGTGCCATACTGTGCCATACTGTGCCATACTGTGCCATGCTGTGCCATACTGTGCCATGCTGTACCATGCTGTGCCATACTGTGCCATGCTGTGCCGTGCTGTGCCATGCTGTACCATGCTGTGCCATACTGTGCCATGCTGTGCCATTCTGTGCCATACTGTGCCATGCTGTACCATGCTGTGCCATACTGTGCCATGCTGTGCCATGCTGTGCCATGCTGTGCCATACTGTGCCATGCTGTGCCATGCTGTGCCATACTGTGCCGTGCTGTGCTGTACTGGCCCATGCTGTGCCATACTGTGCCGTACTGTGCCATACTGTGCCATACTGTGCCGTACTGTGCCATACTGTGCCATACTGTGCCATGCTGTGCCATACTGTGCCATGCTGTGCCATACTGTGCCATGCTGTGCCATGCTGTGCCATGCTGTGCCATACTGTGCCGTGCTGTGCCATACTGTACCGTGCTGTGCCATACTGTGCCGTGCTGTGCCATACTGTACCATGCTGTGCCATACTGTGCCATACTGTGCCGTGCTGTGCCATGCTGTACCATGCTGTGCCATACTGTGCCATACTGTGCCATGCTGTACCATGCTGTGCCATACTGTGCCATACTGTGCCATGCTGTGCCATACTGTGCCATGCTGTACCATGCTGTTCCATGCTGTTCCATGCAGTGCCGTACTGTGCCATATTGTACCATGCTGTTCCATGCAGTGCCGTGCTGTGCCATGCTGTGCCATGCCAGGGTCTCTGTCTGCCTTCTCAGCCAGCAGCAGGGCTGTCTGTCTGCCCGTGGCACAGCACAGTGCAGGGCAGAGCCATGGGCATTCCTGGTGGGAAGGGGCAGGCAGGTACAGCACCGGGATGCTCCAATGAGCCCCGTCCTCATCCTCCAGCAGCTCCTGCCATGGTGGGCAGGCAGGGCCTGGCAGAGGAGAGGAAGCACATTATTTAATATCCATTTCTTCACCGAAATGAAGAGACAGGAGCACGCTCCCTGCAGATTTGCCCTGCCTGGGGCTGCTCTGACCGTCACAGGAAGAGGTTTGCTCTGCAGGGCACCATGGGTGGCATGGTGGGAGCCATCCAGGGCTTAGGGACCTGCTGGAAGTGAGGCATCCTCCCTAAATCACACACGGAATCAGGGCACACAGCCCTGCATCAGAGCCAGGGGAATGGGAACTGTGGGGTGGGAATTGTGGGGTGGGAAGCAGGCCTGTACAGTTCCCTATGGATGCTCTGACCCTACCCCTCCTCCCGTGTTGGTGTGACATGGGGCAGGAGTGGATGTCACTGGTACTGAGAAGGTGACACAGGACACTTGACAGGTCACATCCCTTCACAGGGAGATGTGGCTCCTCCCAACCATGGGATCTGGGGTGAAGATAAGCAAGAGTGCCAGAGCTTGGGGTGCTGGGATCTGCAGGGTGATGTGGTCAGAGCTGTCCCCCTTCTCCCACCCTGCCCTGATCAGCTTCCAAATCCCATTGGAAGCCTCTCATAAATCGGGGGCTTAACTACCTGATTAAATCTCCCCCGCCAGAGCAGGGCAGGCACTAATTTGAGGTTGGTTCCCAAACTGGGGATTGTGTCATTACTTTATTTAAAATGCACCGATGAATAGAGGCAGGCAAAGAGGAAGGTGATTATATCTGCCTGCTCGGGATTGAGGAGAAAAGAGAGGAGAGTCCCAGACCCCAGAAACATCAAAGCCAGAACAAAACCCAGCTCTTTCTATGAGAGCTGAAAACCTTCTGCTCCTGAAAGGGGCTTTAAGTGGTGGCTCTTCGTCAACAGCTTTTCTGCTTGTAAAAGGGCAGCTTTGAGGACAGGGACAAGCCCTGGCGAAAGGGTGGGCTGGAGTGACAGCAGGGATGCCCATGAGCTTCGAGAGAGCTTCGGGAACCGAGGAGAAGGGACGGGGAAGCTCAGCCGCGCACACAGCCGTGTTTTTTGGGGTTTTTTTTCGCAATTAACCGGCATGAAATTGAGCCCAAACACTCTTTCCTGGGATGACACGAGCGGCTCATTGCCGGGGAACATCGGAGGAGGGGAGAGGGATAAAGGGAGAGCTGCACGCTCCGCTGGCTCGGGGTGCAGATGGAGCAGAGCCCCGCTCCTCCTCCCGAGCCCTGCACACCCCGGCTGGAGCAGAGAGACCATAAAGGGAGCTGAGAGAGCCATCACTTGCCTCTGCCCTGAATGACAGGCCCTTGAGTGAGGCACCATATGCCGGCTCATGCCTCCCGATCCCGAGTTTTGTCAGCGGGCGCTGGCTGCACAAATTGGCACAATTCAGCTCTCCAGCTCCTCAGCTGGTCTCCACACCCCACTTGACATGGCAGCGACCTCTCCTTTGTGGGGAGAGGGGAGGGGGGGACCCCGGCGTGGGCACGGATGAATTGGAGCTGCTCCCCCTCGCATTCAGCCGGCCCTCGGAGCAGGGGAAGGGGGGGGACAGGGAGCAAAGGTGCCCAATTAAATGCACATTTATAGCCAATGCCGAGTAAACAGTTGATTGCAGATGGGGGAGGCAAGGCAGTGACTGGGCACGGGCACCAGCTCGTCCTCTGTGCCATGGACAAAATGCCACCTTTGCCATGGACAACATCATCGCTGCTTTGATTCTTTTCTTTAGTCAGCCCACTCCAAGGGGTTGGTGGGGAAGGGGCTCTTTGCTTTCATGGCTGGGCTTCTTTGGGAAAGGACTCTGCAGGAAGCAGATCCTTTTATTAAAAATCCCCAGTGTATTGCGATAGATGAACTTTCAGCACAAAAAAAAATTTGACTTCTGGTCCAACTTAGTTCAACACAACGCTGAGCCAGTTCCCTCCTGCTGCATGAGCTCCTTGCTGCCAGCTTGTGAGTGTGTAACTGCTGTAACATGAACTGGTGTTTAAAGCCTCCCCAGACTAGAATGCAAGAGGTTTATTTGTTTGTTTGCTTGTTTGTTTATTTGGTGGCTGGAGAGCAAAGCATTTTGATCCATTGACACTGCTCCCTTCCCTGATTCCCTCCCTGCTCGGCCCAGGCAGAGTTCTGGGCACGTTGATCTGGTGACAGCCAGGTGATGCTGCAGTGCTGGCAGGGAAGGATTTTCTATTCCAGCTGCTCTTGCCATCTGGGGAAATCAAAGAGGGGGGGGGACTGGATCAGCTGGTCGCATTAAAAAAACGTGAAACTTGCTTCAGCTGAATTCTCCAATAGATTCAGCACAAGGTAGATCAGCCACTGGTTTTCCTTTGGAAAGGAAACAGTTTTTAATCTGTTATACAATGGGAATGCCCCACAAGGGCTGATAAGTCTTGTCATTTAATTATCCTTTAGGCTCCTGTGTGTTGGTTGAGAACTTTCTTTATTTGGTTCTTTGCCATGTTGTCTGTACCTATCCCTGGGTGATAACTCCAGGGAAACACGAGTGTGGAGAGGAGAAAGGGGCTTGGCAGGGCTGGGTGGGTGTGAGGGGCTGTTCCTTCCTGCCTTGGCTTCTCCAGCTGGGCAATGGGAGAGCAGGAGAGGGGCTGTGGATGCCAGGCTGGGTCAGCATCCCCACTGACCTCCAGAGACAGCATTTGGGATACTGGCTCTGCATTTCTGGTCTCCTCTTGGAATCATGAGCAATGCTCTGTGCAGAGCAGCCACCTGCACCTCCCCAGAGAGCAGACACCCCAGGCAGGACAGGCTTCCACCCAAAAAACGTGATCAGCAATGGCAGCACTGGCAGAGGGACGAGCCAGGGTGCCAGGATGTACCAGTGACCAGACTGGGTGCACTGGGTGGGATGGGGAGAGCTGGAGCAGGGAAGAACCAGCACAGTTGTGACTCCCACACACTCCTGCCTGCACAGGGCTGGCTGCCAGCAGCTCCCTGGCAGCAGCTCCAAGGGGAAGCAGGCAGAGGAAGAGAGAAGAGGGGGCTGCAATGTCGGTTCAGCGCCCAGCAAAGTGCTGATGAGGGGGAGCTCGGGCTGGGGAATCACCTGAGCGTCCTCCAGGTGGGATGAGCAGGTTTTACTCTCCAACCCAGCCAGCCCTGGAGCTTCTGACACCAGAGAGGGAGCAGGAGAGAAGCTGCTGCTTCATCTTGGACCAATCCGGGGAGGGAAAGGCCTTGGCCCCGCTGCCTTTGCAGCACTTGGTGTTTGGCTCAGACAAAGGCTGTTGCTACATTCGTGGCATCTGTTAACAGACTACTGCTGTCATTAGCTGCAAGCAGGCATCTGCTGCTCCAGCCCAGCACGGAACAGATGCCAGTTTGGAGCAGTGGGGGCAGGGAAACCCTGGAGCTCCAATATTTCACTTTTCTACCGACGGCCCTTCCCAGTTGGCAGCGGTTGCGCCTCGACAGCCACGATGCTCAGACAGCTCTGCCCCTCCTGCAGCCCCCTCCCCACATCCCAACCCCGAGCACTCCTGCTCTCCCCCCGGCCCCAAGCCCATTCCCCCTGCCATGGATCCTTCAGATGCAAGCCCCAAAGAGCTTTGGGCATGTGGTGCTCAGTGCTGGCACAATCTGAAAAACACGGAGTCGGCACCACTCTGTGCCAGGCTGGGAGAAGGAACAGATCTGGAGAGTGAGGGCTGCCCCAGGGACCACTGCCCAGCCCCTCAGCCCCTCAGCTTTTAGGTGATGCTTAAATCTGAATGAGAATAATAATGGTAATAATAATAATATTGATAACGATGATGGAAAAGAAATGGCACAAGGGCTTTTGCACATTCAGGTTTTCCAAGTGTGTTCTGGGACTGATGAGGAGAAAAGGGGAAAAGTGCTTGTCCTGTGGGGTTTTCCCCCTAATGCCATACAAATGGGAAGATGAGGACCCTGTGCTGATGGGTAATGAGACAATATCAATGTGATGTGTTGTTAGCACCGTACCAAATAGGCTTTTAATTTTCTGGGGAGGTGTGGTGCCTCTCTGCAGTGCCAGCATCAATCATCGTCACCAGGGCCAGGTCCCAACTCTCCCGGGGGCCTTTCATTGTAAAGGATTCCCTGTCCCTCTGACTGGGGGCTGTTCTACCTCCGTGGCGATGCCTCTCGCAGACTAATTGCTGATTTGTTCTTCTTATGATGATAGAACTTGTGTCACCACAGAACAGCACATTAGGATAAAGTCTTTAGAGTGGCCGTGCAGCTGGAAAACTCATTTACAGTCCCTTCTGGTAAAAAATAAAAAAAAAAAAAACACAAAAAAATAGCAGTGTAGGTAGCAGGGACATTGCTGGTGCCATTCAGGGTTGGGAATGAATATGGGTTTGGTCAGAAGTTGCTCAATACCCACTTGGAGTGGCACTTCCTGGCAAATCCCTGCTCCTTTTCTCCCAAATCTCTCTAATTGACTTTTCCTTTGGATTGCTCTGACTCCTGGGTGAATTTCTTTTGCTGGGAGCAGAGGTTCTGCTCACACAGATGGGAAAATCCTTTCTTGCCTTGCAATTCCTGATTCCTTGAGTTCCTCAGCCCTGGCCCAGCTCTTCTTCTCCACTACAGGTCACATGGACCAGGACATTTGTTCTGCTTCTAAAGTGGCAGGGACACAGGGACATTAAGGTGCCTCCATGTCACAGAATTCCAAAGGGAATGGCCCCTGTCCTGCATGGGACCATTGGAAATGAGGTCCTGATGCCTTTGGAGCCCATTTCCCACAGCATTTCAGTGCAGAAGAGCCAGTCCCATGGAAAAGGAGGGGATTTGGGCACACTCAGGGAGTTTGGGAAGTGCAGGAATGCCCAAGAGGGAATGATGGGGCACGCTGATGTACAGCCTCACACCTGGGGAGCTCCCAGGTCACACTGATGTCACCTCAGCTGCTGCTCCCCCAAAATAAGGAATATTTTGGGGGTGATTTCCAAGTTCAGGGGGGGGTTAAATCCCTTTTTCCTGCAGAGTGGTGCTGAGGTGGAAGGGAGCACCCACCTTCCAGACCCCCATCCATCACCCCCCTTGCTCATGGGGACAGAGCAACGCAGGGGAAAAAAAACTGTCTGAGAAGCTCCTTTGGGGGGAAAAAAAGTATCGTTAAAAAAAGAAGGTGGCCAAGCAGTGGCTGCGGCCCCTTCCCCAGATGCAATCCCACTGCTGTAATTTCTGGGGGAATTGGTTCATCTTGGGTGCAGATATATTTGTGTCAAGGTGCAGCTGCACAGATAGCCTGACTCTATGCATAGTAAGAGGCTTTCAGAGAGAGAGGTTATGCCCAGAGCAAGGCCTTATCAGAGCAAGCTGCCTGCCATTTATCTGCTTCCCTATCAAATATGAAAACAGGCCTCAATCTGCTGCTTCTATTTTCCTTGTGAAGGCTATGGGTGGAATAATAATTTAGGCCAGTTTTTTTGTTTCCAGCACCAACCTTCTGCCAAACTCCGCTGTTCCCAACTTCCCCAGGCTGCCACTGGCACATTCGTGGGAAACCAGGCGAGCCCACCCCTTCAGGGAGCAGGGTCTCTGCTCATTTGGGGGTTCTGGTGTTGTTATGTGCAGGGCTGCTGCAATATCTGCTGCTCAGCAGTTTAATATCCCAGTAATTACTCATTATTTACATTACAGTAGCCCCTAGAGGCCTTGCCAGGGCTGGGATGGGTGGAATGTCCCGGGATGGGTGCAGCCCTCACCCCATGGCACATATCCCCTACTCTGCCCCTGCACAACTTCCCCATGAGCTCCCAGGAGGGCTTGTCCTGCTCCATTCCAGGTGCAGGATGAGGGGTGACCTTTAGGGTGGCACCCCCTGAGCCAGGACCATGACAGATCCACAGCCTGGGGGTGGCAGTGGCAGAGGAAAACCTCAGGACAAAGCCCAGCTCTGGCCCTGCTCCTCCATCCCTCCCTCCTGCCCATCCTGCAGGGCCTCCCTGCTGCCATAATAAGGCCTGAAAAGCCTCTGCTTACATTTTTAATTCCATATCTGTGTCTAACTGCTGATGCTAAACTCCGATCCCACAGCTTCTGAGGGCAATGCGATCCACATGTTAATATTTTAAGCCAGCCACTAATATTTTTATGTGGGAAATTGAGATTTTCTACGGTTGCTGGATGAGCAGGCCATTTCTCCACGCTGGAGTAGGAAAACTGTAGCTGGGGAAAACATTATTATCCATATTTGTATTTCTGGTGGCTGGGAGGGAGGGCCATACCCTGGCCTGTCACTTGTCCAGCTGCCCCAGTGTCACTGGGATGGCATCAAAGTGGAGGTTTATTTATTTAAGCTCTAAGAAAGTGTCTGTTTCTCCTCAGAACCATCTCTGAATGCTTTGTATTTTTAAATACCCAAGAGCAGAAACCTATTTATAAAACTCAGGCTCCTTTTGACAGGCACAAACAGTGAGGCTGCTGTGGCCAATGCTGCTACAAACCCAAGGAAAAATCAAAGTGGAAATAAGGGGAACTCCAAAGATATTTAGGCAAAACACACAGAGATTTTTTTTTTCCTCAATCAGAATTTTTCAGCTTTTAAAGAAACCAAAGCTGTGGGTGTCCAGTAAACTGGAACTTGGTGTGTTGGAGGAGCCAGGAGATGGAGGTTGACCTGGAACAGAGACTAGACAGGGCAAAGGATAAAGCAGGGATTTATTAAAAGGTCTCAATGGATACTCTTGGGCCACACCCAAGGTGAACCCAAAATGGGCACAAAAATGGACACACACAATCATGAGGTCTCACATTTTTATAAGTTTTGGTCCATCAGCATATTAGAATCAATTGTCCAACCATAGCTTCAGGCTATGAAGCTCATATCTCCTTGGTTTTTCCTTCTCACTTCACTTTTGGTTTTGTTCTTGGGCCTGAAAGTTGTTCTTGATATCAAACTAGAGGATATTGTTTTGTCTATTTACATTGTGAAGAGAGCTCAGTAGCACTGAATATGAAACCTAAAACCATTGACCAAAACAACCCAAAGTCTAAAAAATATAACAGCTAAAACCTAAGGCATCACCATGACAAGACATTTTAGGATAAGAACTTCTGGGAATTCTCCCTGCAGAGTGGCCTCATTCTGCTGCCAAGCACTGGCAGTGTTTTGGGGCTTTGAGCACGTTAGAGCTGGATGTGGACAAACCCAAGGCTGTGTCTTTGCAGCAGTTAAATGTGTATTTTACAGCAGGGCCTCGAGGAGTGCTGGAGATGCTGCCCCTGGTATGGATTACTGTGAGAGAACCTGCCAGGCCCACATCATTGTTTCAGACAAGTCCATGATGCAAATTGGCAGCCAAAGCACTGAGCAGTCAATACAGATTAGAATTAAATCTCTCCTCTTGTCCACGAGCAGGGGCCCTGCATTGATCCAATCCCAACGCCAGGAACCTGCGCCGTGCCCAAAGTGTGGGGAGGGGGCAGAGCCTGCCCCAACTGGGATGGGGCCATCCCTTCACTCCCCAGCACCCTCAGGAGCCTCTGCCAGCCAGGCAGGCACTGTTGGTACCACCCTGTAGAGAGAGGCACTTTAAAAACTTCAGGCAGAGGAGCACAGAGGGCCCAAAGCTGTGTTTTAACTCAGGTTGAAGATTAAACTCACATCTAAACCTGCCCTGGGGCCTCTCCCAGCTATGCCAGAGCTGGCAGAAACACCCACCAGTGTTTTCCTTTCTTCTCTCAGCATTTTCCAAGTTGTTCCCACTCACACCCTGCTCTGCCATTTCCCCCAGTGGTCACATCCGTGGCATTTTTGCTTTCACCAAAGTGGGGACAGGGTTTGTTCCTGCAGGACCCCAGGCAGATATGCTTGGAGGGTGCCCATGCATTGCTGCCAGCACAGGAAGGGTTTGCAGGAGGGGAATTCACCCTCCTGAGGGACCAGCCCCTGCATGAGCAATGCCCATTCCAGGGGGTTCCATTCCCAGCAGCTGAGGCTCACCAAAAACTGCTGGATGCTTAAGAATAATGAGCACATTGATAAAAAAAATCCAAGTTAGTGCCTCGTGATTTGTCTCAGAGAATGAAAGGTGATTTTTGTGGGGTCCCTCACTTCCTGTGGGTGCTTTGCCTGGCTCTGATTTCAGCTGCAGTTCAGCCTTTACCTCTTCCCACACTGCCAGCAAACCAGCACCGGGACACCCTCACTGCCCACCCTGCATTAGGTGCCACCAAAACTAAAATCAGTGGGTGTTTGGTGTTTGTGGAAGCACAGCTGGGAGGTGACACCAGTCCTGTTTGTTTAGCAGGGAGGTAAAGGGATTGGGTTTAATGATTTCTGTGGAGGATGCGGGGTGTCCTGGAAGGCCCTGATAGCAGATTTCCTCCTGCTGCAGAATTACCCCAGAAATGCAAATATCTCTATCAGTCAGGATCCAGAGCAGCAAACCCACAGCCCCGAGTGACCCCCAGCCCTCCTGCTCACAATCTCGACCTCTGGGGCATTTTCTTCTCCAAATAATTTATTAGATAGAGGCTGCACGAAATAATCTGCCTTTGTTTTTTTCCCATTTGCGTTCTCATGCAAATGAATTCCCCCGAACTTTTAGTTTCTTTATTTCCCAATTATCATGCAAAACTCATCTCTCTGAACTGTATCTCCTCTTCTCCACTTTTTGCCATCTCCCTGAGGAAATTCCCTCTGTTATGGCCAAGGGCAGAGCTGTTTCTGCTCGAGGCCACAAGCCATTCTCACCACAGTGGGGTGGGGAGCTGTCAGCCCCTGCTCACTGAGCAAACAAGGTTAAAAGACTCCCACAAATGTCTACAAGGGCAGGGGGTCCACAGGAGCCAGGTCAGGTCCAGCCTAAAAGCCAGATTAAGCTCCAGAGCAGCTCAGTGAAGCATCTGGGCTTAAACCAGTGGGGACAGGACTCTGGCAAAGTTGGTTTAATTTACAGACTGAGGTCCTGGACATCTTGCTCTTCCCCACTCAGCATCAGCCTTGCAACTAACCTGAAACTTGCTTTTCTCAGCCCAAAACTGCAGCCAGAGAGCCTCATCCCCTTTGTGTGCGTGTGTGCTATAACTTGTGAGCATCACTGAAAGTTTGGGGGTGAAAATAGAAAATACCAAATTCCTGTTTCTTTCCTGCCTCATGAAAGCAATCAGTATTATGGCTTTTAGCTGGGATTTTTTCCCATGAGGTATTCCTGTTGCTCGGGGCTGGAAGCTCCTGGTTTCCACAGAACCACAGAATAGTTTGGGTTGGAAGGGACCCCAAAGATCCTCTCATTCCAGCCCCCCTGCTTGCCTCTGGCCAGGATTACTCCATGCTGGAATCACAGCCGAGCTGCCCTCCCTGCCCTTCTGCTGGCCAAGTTTTCCCCATTCACCCCCTCTGGGAATAAACTACCTGGATAGGGCAGGAAAAGGTGGGAAAAGCTCCCAAACAGCAAAATTGTGCATGTAGAGCTAAACCTTGGGAGAGCCCCTGGCAGCAGGGTGGCCTTTGTTCCTCTCCCTCACCCCGCAGAGCTTCCCCTCTCCCCGCCAGCCTTTGAATTTTTATGTCGGTGCCTTTCTTTGCATTGACCAGAGTTTATCACATATCTCTGGTTGGGATCCTGCCTAGCTTAGCATAAGACAAAAATGGGGAAGGGGAGGGGGGGGGGGGTTGGAAATCGGCTGAATAATAGGACGGATTTGTAGCAGCTGAGGATTTGCATTCAAATGTTCGCCAGCCTCCTCTGAGCTCGAGTTTTATCATGTCTTTACAGCCAACAGCTTGTTTATGAATAAAAAATGTGGCATGAAACCAGAGGAGTGAGTTGTCTTTGTTTTGTCAAGTGTGCTGAGACAAAATGCTCGCTCCTCACAAGTCTTCACTTCATACAAGTCTGGTGGGTCGGGGGCAGCTGGCCACGGGCTGCTACCTGCGCGTTGCCATGGCCGGGGGCACCCGGGCACCCTCCATATGCATGAGCCCCGTGTGGGACCCGCCGAGGCACAGCAGCTCCTGCTTTGACAGGCAGCCACTTTATTAACTCATTAAGCTCATCTTGTTCCTTTAAACGCGGTATAATTACAAATAAAGCTGTCACACTTTGTTTGCAGTTATATAATTTAGCTAAGTGCCGCTGCGACCTGGGCTGCCAGGAGGGGAGGGAGGGGACAGCCGGGGCTGCTGCACGGGGAGAGGCAGGAAAGTTTGGGGCTGTGCTTAGTGTGGCTTTGGCAGGTTTGGGTTGGGCTCTGGGTGTCAAGGGTGGGTGAGGTGGCACTGTCAGCTCTGGTGTGTGGGCACAGGGAGCACCCATCCCTCCCTCCCTTCATCCATCCCTCTGTCCATCCATCCCTCCATCCATCCATTCCATCCTCCCATCCCATCCATCCATCCATCCATCCATCCATCCATCCATCCATCCATCCA
>JAGMWU010000020.1:1425753-1478189 GCA_018697195.1 Certhia americana | reverse complement strand
TCCATCCATCCATCCATCCATCCATCCATCCATCCATCCATCCATCCCTCCATCCCATCCAGGAGCAGGGAACTCCCCCGGGGGTTCCATGTCCCTTCACTGGGAGTATTTCCCTCGTTTCCTGCCCGCAAATCTCCTCTGTTCCATGGAACGGGAATGTTCCGGTCTCTCCGCAGCCCTGTGCGGGAGGAGCAGGGTTGGGATCGGGCCGGGGCAGCGCTGCCCGCCTGTGCTGGAGCCGGAATGCAGAACAGAGCCGGAGCATCATTGGCAGTCAGGGCACAGCTCCGGGAGCGCTGCGGGCTGGGGAGCGGAGCGGGAGAGGGAGGAGGCGATGGCATTCAGGGAGCGGGGAATGGAGAGGTGGGGGAGTCACGGGAAGGGAAACTTGCGAGGGAAAAGCTGCGAGCCCTCTGTCTGCCTCCGGCGGGGGAGGCGTGAAAGGCATCTGCCACTTCCCACTGCTTGGAATGGGAATGGGGCCTTGGTGACAGCGAGGGGGGACACGCAGGGAGGAGCTGGAGGAGCTGGCAGCGCTGATGGGGGATGTATCCCGCTGGAAAGCATTTGGGTTGTTGAAGAAAAGACTATTTTGTGTCATTTCTCTCCTTTCTGGAGTGACAGGAGGAAAGGATAAATGTTATACAGGTGAGAATAAGCAAAATTATGCAAAGAGGCTTTTGAATACTTGAGTGGGATGCAGCCGCTTTCCATGTTGGAAAAGGAGATCTCCTTCAGCCACAGTCCTGGCACAGGCCTCTTCCACTGGCCTGGCTTTTGTGCTCCGTGTCTGTTCACCAAAGTGCCTTTGGAAAGGGGGATGGTACTGTACTGGGTAGGGAAAAACAGAGGGATCAGCTTTGGGAGAGATTCCAGCCACAAACACTTAGGTGAGGTTGATAGAAAATGAGGTGAGGTTGATAGAAAATGAGGTGAGGTTGATAGAAAAGGCATTCAAGTGAAGGCATCCCTGACTTCTCTGCTCTGAACAGACCTTCCCAGGCCCTGGGGAAGGAGCAGAAATCCTCCTGGCTGCTCATGGAGATGGCAGGGAAGGTCTAGCCCAGCACTGTGGTGTCCCCAGGAGCTTGGCTCCGCCTCCCCTGGAGCTGCAGGATGAGGCTCTGCATCCACAAAAACACAGGCTGGTATCTCCCCAGGGGCTGAACAAATCAGCACCTGATTAAGGCCCCAAATACCTTTGGGCCTGCTGCATAATCCTGCTCTGACTGCAGGAAAATGTGGTGGGATAGTCATGGTGACTGATTTGTTCCTGGAGGGAAGAGCCCCTTTGGGGTTGGAAGGGGATTTACATCCCAGGACATCCATTTGGGATGGAGCCCAACAGGGAGTGTGGCACAGAGGGACAGGAAAGTGGCACAGAGGGACAGGGAGTGTGGCACAGCCCTGGCATGTCCCACTCACCTCCTCATGGCACAGCTGCCCTTCCTAGGGCATGGCTGGGACAAAACCTGTCCTCATCCCAGTGTCACCAGCAAGGTCCTGCCCCAGCTGGGACAAATCCTGCCCTCATCCCAGTGTCACCAGCAAGGTCCTGCCCCAGCTGGGACAAATCCTGCCCTCATCCCAGTGTCACCAGCAAGGTCCTGCCCCAGTTGGGACACGTCTCTGGGGACAGGGATGGCATTTGTCACCCAGCACACTCTGCAGCTCCTTTCAGAGCCCTCCCGGGGAAACAATGGGCTGCGAGTCATTTTCCTGCTTCCTGCAGAAACTCCTCTAAGGCCGTGTCCTAGATTTAGCTCAGGTTCTGATAAGGCTGAGAGAGATAAGTCCCAGATTGTACTGCTGTGCCCAACAGACTGGTTACATCGTGCTTGATGACACTTCAGCCCCGTTGTCATGACCCCATATAATCTGGCATCCTGGACCATCTGACACACATTTACACTTAACATTTTGTTAGAGACTCTATAAATGAGATCTCTTTGACCTTCAATCCTTGGCTAATTGCTAGTTTCATGTACAAGACCAGCCTAATTTTACGTGATAATTACCTGGAAGTGGCAATACATATGGCATTGCATGTTTGAAATGTCAGAACTGGAAAAATATCAAGTGGCTGGAGTCTTAGGCAAATGGAGGGAGTGGAAGGGTCAGAACAATATACTTTACTGCTCAGCTGATGGAGGAACACCATACATCACTGCAATCCCCAGTAAATAGGATCCATCTGTAATAAATCCCGTGCATAATGTTTGTTGAAGGGGTTGTATGGGCACAGGGATGCTGAGGCTGTCGTAAAACAAAAAGAGATGTTGAATTTGCAAGCATTTAAGTCATTTCCTCAGCTTGTCTCTTTTCACCAAGGAATCCCCACTCGGGATTTTTGTCGAATATTCCTGGATTTCTCACAGCCTGTTGGTACAAATCTGATCACCTCCCACCTGGGCAGGGGTCAGGAGCCACAGTGAGTCAGAGCTGAGGTCACATTTGGGGGTGTTTGAGGGAAGTTTTTGACATTTTGGGCAGTCTCAAGGGGAAAAAAAGATCTTTTTGCTGTAGGCAAGTGGGTGCCAGGGGGTTTTACCTGGCTGAGCAGTGCCTGGTGAGGAGGGGATGGGGTAGTGGGCACCCCAAAAACATCCAGCCCTTGGAAGGACACACCTGGAGCAGCAGCAGTGTCCCAGAGCCTCCCTGGCTGCTGCTCTGCCTTGCTGGAAATGTGATTATTCCTCTTGTTTGCTTCCCGGGGTGTAACCACCAAACAATATCGTGTCCCTTAGTTGAGTTTAATTAATTGCTTGATAAGATTATCATTAACGAAAATAAATTAAAATCACTTCAGTGTTTATTTCTCTGTAAACATTATTGGCAGCGCCTCCTAAATATTGTAAACTCTGATGTAAAGCCCTGGTTAGGAGTCCTGGGTCGTGGGACACTGTGATTACAGGGGGAGCTGGGACTGGATTTTTGAGCACATCTTCATGGAGGGGCAGGTTGAGTGTCCATAGACATAAATATATATAGATATATATGAAATAGATACAAATATATAAAATATATATATAAATATCTATGAAATAGATATATATAATATAGATAAATAGATATATAAATAGATATAGATATACATATATATGTATGTGTGTGTATTTTGTTGCCTATCAGCTTTCTGATTCCTCCTTAAATGTCTCAGTGTTGGTCCTCTGATATTAAAATCACAAAACCCACATTTTCAGGTTCTCAGATGTCCCCTCCCCACCTCTGATTGCCCTTGTCTGAAATTTCACGGCCCATTTTTAGACACTCAATCCTGCTTTTTCCCCAAGGGGCTCTGTGCTGGTCCTGCTCCATGTCCAGGCTGGGGACAGGGATTTGAACATTCCTGAACTGTAGAAAAGGTGAGGGGCTGCAGCTCCATCAGCCCTCTGTGTCTGTCTTGGAAAATTTACAGCTCTTACAGCCATAAATCCTTCTGTTCCTGCCATGGGAGTGTGCTGGGATGGCTTTGGGGACAAAGGGAAGGGTTTGGGTGCTGAGCCTGGTCCTGAAACCCTGCAGCTCCTGGATGGGTGTTGGATTCTTTTGGGGCATCCCCAAAGAATGGGATTTGGGCTGCAGCGTCTTTCCCCATTCTTTTCCATCCTCCACCCTCTCTTGGGCAGCCTGTGCTATAAATACTGGAATATTGGATATATAAATACTGGGAAGGGGCCTCAAACCCTGCATTTTAATTGTAGCCCTCAGTTTACGGGGTGGGTTTGCAATCAGAGGCAGATTGTATGTCCCCACCAGGGAATGTTTGCAGCAGCAGGGAATGGACACAGCCCCACACAACCCCTTCCACCAGCACCTCGTGCTTCCCCCTCTCCAACAAATCCTGTTTGAGACAAACACCAAAATCCAGGGAATTCACAGCGTGTCTTCTCCCCGTGGTGTCTCTCTCTCAAGCACGGCCTCTGTTTCCCCCAGTTTAGAAGCTAATCCTTTTAAAACATGTAAATTGGGAAAGAGATCCAGTGTCAGCCCAGACCACATCTCCTCCCGGGTGTTGGCTGGGATTAAGCCCTGCACTTCTCCATCCTTCCACACACCCTGATAAGCGGTGGTTTATCAGATGATGAAATGGTAAACAGCCGAGTAAACAGGTCGGTGATAATTTCAGAGCAAAAGGTTGAGGAGAGCGAGAGGTGTTTGAACTTCAGCCTCCCGAGATCACCTCGGCCGTGTTGGACATCCCCAGGTCGCTCTGTCAGAGCAGACAAATCCCATATTTCCATCCTTCCCTGGGGTGAGCGGGCTCGGGGGCTGTCCTGGGGATTCCTGGGGGGTAAAGGCAGGAGCTGCTCTCCAGGGAAATGCCATTTCCAGGGATTGCCCTGCTTCTGTTTGCTTGTAAATTGGCAGAGAGTGGTTTGTGCAGGAAGGGAGGGTCCTGTGCTCACCTTCCCCACCGGAGCTTCCCGGAACTCTGGCAGTGTCCCTGGTATCCCAGGGGGTCTGCAGGGGAATGGGGGGCATCTGCTGGCAGTGGGGCTGGCTCTGGGCTCTGTTTTGGGCTGGCTTTGCCATGAAGTGCTGCACACTGCTGGCTCTGGTGTTCCTCCCTTGGAGCTTCATTCCTGGCTCCAATCTGCCAACTCATTTTGGGCTCCCAGAATCCTTGAGGCTGGAAAAGACCTCCAAGATCCCCAAGTCCAACCTTTGACCCAAACCCACTAAACCCCATCACAAAGGGCCACATCTGGGTGATTTTTGGGGCAGTCCCAGGCTGCATTTCCTCTCCTGCATTCCCAGTGCTGGGGTGGGAGCCCAACATTCCCAATGTGCCCAGGAGAGCTGGCAGGGGAGCCCCCAGGTGCTGCTCCTTAAAACGTGCATCATATTTTGTGCTGACTTACTACAACACGGATAGTTGTACTTTCCAAGTAGCTGGCAACCCTTAATCAATGTTAATTGGCTCTAATTAGCATATGTTAATTAATGATATTTACTACAAATTAAAGGTATGAGTGCTCCCAGAGGGTTTCCTGTTCATCCAATTAGTGCCAATTAGTTGCAATTAACACGTGTAAATGAGATGCCATTGAACCCAAAACAAACAGCGCAGAGCCTGCTGTACTGGCTGGCAGTTGAACTTGAGCGAGGGAACGGGAGAGGGGCTGCAGAGGGCTCTTAAATCCCTGCAAGGTCACTAACATCTATTTAAGCTCTCTCATTAGGGCTCATTTCGTCCCTCACTGCGGGGGCAGTGCTGGAGGAAAGCTGATCTGGGAATAAAAAAAGCCCTTGGCAGAGTAAAGGGGTTGTGTCCTGTGGGGCTGCAACGAGGACACTTGGGGGGAAGTCCCAGTGTTGTTTGCACCTTGCATTGGGCAGGGGGATGTGCAGCCCCAAAACTGAGACTCCAGAGATGCTCCCCAGAGCCCCCAGCTGTCCCTCAGGATCTCACCCAGCTCCCCAAACTCCCCTCGTTGCTGTTTCCAGGACAATCCTAACTCCGTCACCCAAAGTGGCACTTCCAGCGCTGCTCTGCTGGGTTTTTTTGGCCTGGAGGGAAACACACCCACAAAGGTTTCCTGCCCTGGGCCTCGATTGCACAGGCAGCCTGGCAGGAGGCAGAACAAATTGTCATAATTGTGTTTAATTAAAAAACCTAAATGGATTCTCTTCAGGTAAGGATGATTTATTTAACTAATCAGTCTGATCACGGGGAATGTGCAGTCTGGAGATGGAAATCATTGGGGGGGGAAATGGGGAATTCCTTTTCCCATCAGTCCCAAAGTGTGGCAGGGTTTTAGTACAAAATCCATCCCGGGGAGAGGGGCCAAGCTGGGAACTGCATCCCCAGGGATGTTTCTGAACATCCTGCCACACAGGGCTCTTACACTGGAGTTCTTCTTTTCCTTTTATTTTGTGTTTTCAGGTGAAAACACCTGCCTAAGCCCCTCTTTGCACAGCTTGTGCCACACACCACGGGCTTGGCACAGGTTTTGTGGATCCACAGCCCCTGGATCTGCAAATCCCAGGGTCTGGGGAGGGTAACCCCGGCTGGGACAGAGCTGGCAGTGCCACTCCAGCCGTCCCTGCGGCGTGGGGGACACAGTTGGGACACTGAGCCCAGGGCCAGGCACCATAAACACCAAACGAGCATAATTAATTGACCATCTGCTTGAAAAGCCAAGAATAAGGCGGCACTGGGATGTGACTGCCACGTCAGGAGCCTCCAGAATATCCCTGGAAGTGGAGAGCTTTGGGCACTGGTGTCTAACTCAGACATCCTGAGCTCCCCTTGGATTTCTGTGAACACTCTCTGGTTTGGGGAGGTGCAGATGCTCCGCAGGAGGATGCAGAGCCTGGAGCTGGGGGTTTGAAAAGCCAAGGGAAGGTGCCAACAGCCCCTACTCATCCCCAGGAGTGTCTCTGCAGCCCCCCAGTCCCCACCTAAACACAGAAAAACTCCCTTGCTGAGGTTCTGTGTCCAGGGAATTATTTGAAACCATCACAACACGAGCTGGGAAATAAGGCACCTGTGGTGTTTTCTGTTATTCCTAAGAAAATTCTCCTTGTGTTTAATAGGTGATGTTTAATAAAAATGAAAATGAGCTTATCCTGAGCAGGCATGCACGCCAAAAGCTGGCATTTAAATTAGAAATTATGATTTAATAACTTGTCAAGAAACTCACCAATGTAACAGCGTGATAATTATTGAAAAGAGGCTTCATAAATACTGGAATGCTGTGATCCAGGGTGAGAACCAGGCTGGGAAAAGCTGGGTGAGTCTGCCTGGGACTGGGATTGGGCCACAGCCCCCTGGCCATCACCAGGACAAGGCTCTTGGTGAAGTCCCGACAACAAAAATTATGAAAAATTAAATTTCCTGGTAGCCTTGGGAGGTCAGGATTGCTCCTGTGCACCCCCAGAGCCTCCTCTGCAGCCTGGACTGATTTGCTGGGGAAATTCTCTTTGGTGAGGCCTTATTGTTTGAGTCATAGCCCATCTCCTAATTTAAGCAAAATGTTCACTTAAGGATTTCTTAATATATATTTGAAATGACAGTCCTGACTTCCTGTTGGTCGATTGTGGCTCTCAGTTGGAAGGCCATCATTTCTGCCCTGACTTACAAAGCAGTTCAGGAGAAATCTGTGCCATAAATGGTGAAGTATTGTAATGGATAATTCCCTGGATTTTGGATGTGACGGAGCCCTTGGCACGAGGCTGGGTTGGCAGGAAAGAGGGAAAAACCCAAACAAAAGCAACAGGCAGGCTCAGCTTTGGGGTTCTGCTGCAGCCTCACATCCCAGTGCTTCCCAATTCCTTGCTCATCCCTCTCCTTTTTCCCTTACAATTCCCATCCTGGAGGAAACTTGGGGATGAGTAGAATGAGGGAAGGAAAAATAACAAGCCAGGAAAGTGATGGGGAAAGACTGCTCTCCTGTTTCCTCTAAACCAATAAAATGTCAAGGAAAAACTTTCGCACAGATTTTTCCAGTATTTTTCAGTGGCAAACACATTTCCTTGGAAAAACTTCAGGTCATTCTGTGACTAAATAGTGAGTCTGCTTATTAGTCTGTCTGCTGCTCCAGGACTTCTGATTTTAATTTTTTAAATTTTTTTTTTAAGTGAAAATAACTTGAGAAAGAGAGAAAGAGAGAGAGAGAGAAATCTCTTTGACACTAGAATGGAATAGCTGCATTTGGGAGAAACTGGAATTGCAAAAAAAATTACTAAAAACAAAACCAGAGAAACCTTTTAATCGGTAATTTTGGGTTATAAAATGACTGATAGGAACTTCCCTCATGAAAAACTGGCGCTGTGGGCCGGAGGCTGCTGTGCCCGGTGGGTCCTGCCGGGCTGGGTTTGTGGCATTTCCCACCCTCCGTGTCACCCCCTGGGTCGCCAGGAACGCCGGCAGTTTGTCTGGCCAGGCTGCCGCATCTCTCACCTCCCGTGCTGGGCTCGGGCCGAGGTTAAACTCGGGTCAGCCCCGGAGCATCCCCGGCAAGGAGAGAGCGGCGGGTCCGGGGCTGATCCCCCCGGGAATGGGTCCGGGGCTGATCCCGGGAATGGGACCCGGGACTGAGCCCGGGAATGGGACCGGGGCTGATCCCGGGAATGGGATCGGGGCTGATCCCCCCGGGAATGGGATCGGGGCTGATCCCGGGAATGGGATCGGGGCCGATCCCCCCGGGAATGGGACCGGGGATGATCCCGGGAATGGGACCGGGGCTGATCCCCCCGGGAATGGGACCGGGAATGATCCTGGGAATGGGACCGGGGCTGATCCCCCCGGGAATGGGACCGGAGCTCCCCCCGGGTACGGGTCTGAGCCCCCCGAGCTTCCTGCGCCGGCCCCTCCGAACAAACAGAGGGATGGGTGGTAAACAACTGCGCCTTTGAAGGGTGACAATGGGATAAATCACACACACACACCCCGGAGCTCCCGACAGCGCCGTTATCCCGGAGAACTCTCGGGAACGCCTCCGGGCTGCCCTGGGGGGGCTGCATGCGGGGCTGGCCCCTTCTGGACACCTCTGGCCAGTGGTCACCGGTGTGTGGCACCCACTGAGCTGCCCCAAAGGCCTCCTGGGCTCTCCCAGTGCGGGCTGGGACCAGTTTTTCCCTGGATTCAGGAAATCTGGGCTTGGGGTTGCAGCCCCACCCCAGGGGTTATTATGGATTTCTCCTCCTGGCCTTGCCCCTCTCTGCTGGACCTGGTGGTTCTTCCCCAGCTCCAAATTCCGGTGGGTTCCAGGCTCCCACAGAACATCCAGAGCTGGATCCACGGGAATAACCAAACCCAACTCCCGGTATTTGCTGAGCGGCGCTGGGCTTGGCTGGAATCACCCCTGCGAATTCCCAGCCCGAGGCTGAGCTGCTTTCAGCTGGGAATGGGCACAGCCCTTTGTTTTCACAAAAAAATACAAAACAGAAAATGGGGCTGCTCCTCCGGCTGTGGGATCCTCAACTTTTCCCTGGATGGAGAAGGATTCAAACAGGAGAGATTCCTTCACCATGGAGCTTAGGAACTTCCCAGCCCCTGGGCATAAAGTTCAGCGAGTGCTTAAAGGTTTGGTCCTGGGCTGTAGGAATTGGATGTTTTTTGAAAACCAGGGATCTGGCCACTGATTCCTGCGGGTTCAGAGCCTTGCACGGCCTTTCCCATAACAAAGGAGAAAGCAAAGAAGAGGAAAGGAAGGGAAAAAAAAAAAAAAATGTGGAAAAAAAATGAGGGCTGGTGAAATGAAGTTGTGCTCATTGAGCTCTCTCGGATGCCCAGATCTCCGTCATTAATATTAAGCAATGCCTGACAATACCACTCTGCATTTTCCAAAAGAATAACTATCAGCCTGGTAAACAAACCTGGGGACGCACAAAATTCCACAGGATGTCTCATCTATAGTGGCTTTATGATAAATGTAACAAGGCAACAGCCAGGGGGAAAAAAATTACTAAAAAAAAAATAATAAAAAAAATTAAAATGTAGAGAATTGACATTTGGAATTGAGCTGGGATGTGCTGGGAACACCGGAGTCTTATCAGCAAGGGGGGGCACCTGCAGCCCTTTCCTAAACCCCAACCATCCAGGCTCATTTATATGCAGTTATTCACGTGTGCAGTAAATTCCAATTATGTTTACAGATGTCTGCTTAACATTTATGGAAAAGGAACCTTAGCATGGCTGAAATATCCTTATAAGGGTTTGGACCAGGCTCTCTTTTTTTTTTTTTTTTTTTCATTTTATTTTTTTTTTTGCCATCACCAATTTAATTATATTTTGCAGATTTATGAAAAAAAAAATTCCAGCTGAGCTCTCTGATAGAAGGTTTAACATCTAATGCATATATTTGGTTGTATGACCATTTCAGAGTTGTTTTAGCTGTAGTTTTTTAATTTTCATATGAACTCAGGAGTTTTGTTGTGTTTTTTTAACGCACCAAAAAAAGTAGCAACGCATCAGGGCAGTGAAAGATGAGCAGGTTTTCCTGTGGCTTCCTGCTGTAGCTTATTTTTATTCTTGATCTTGGAATTTCTTCCCTGCCCAGGGGCCCTTTCACCTGGGCAGACCCCACTCCAAAGGTGCATTTCCCAATTCTAGTGGGAATGTGGATTTCCTGATTCTCACAGGAATAAGGAAAATGTGAATTTTCAAGTTACAGGTGGTTTGCCCCTTTGCTGCCCTGGGTCTGGGCTCTGGGAGGAGCTGCCTGGCCCAGCCTCATCCCTTCCCTGACATGAGCTGCACCTCACGGGGGGATCCTCAAGAAAAGGATATTTTCTGTTAATCCTAGAATTATAAAACTACTCTTTGCAAGCGTTTTTCCACCTCTTTCTCCCTAAATTCTGAACACTCATGGATTATTTCAGTTTGTGAGCAGCAGCCTGCTTCCACAGCTGTGTCCATGTGTGGGACAACGTGTGTCCAGATGGGCACCAAGCACTGGCACAGCCCTGGGGTGCCCAAAACAGGGATTGCCACAAAAATCTGACGGGTCTGGGTGCTTGATTGGTGCCCAGCTGCTCTCCCTCTGGACATTTTCTGCAGGGAAGGTTTGGTTGGAGTGGGCACCGTGTGGATTTTGTGAGGGAAGAGCAGGGATTGTGTGTGGAACCCAGAGCTTCACCTCACCATGGGCACGGAGCTGCTGGGGGAGCCACAGAGGGAGAGGAAACACCTCAGGGAGAGAAAACACCTCCCTATGTGAGCTCTGGAGCAGCTGCTGTGCTTTTACAGGAGAAGTGAGAGCAGGGAATAACCTCTGGAGTGTGTTTGGGTCAGTCAGGGGGTGAGCAGATGATCCATGGCTCGGAGATCCAGCAGGGACACACACAAAGCCAGGTTGGGATGAGGCCAAACCCCATCACTGGAGTTAAGGGAGACTTTGGAATGTCCCAGAAAGATGTCAGGGGACACTCAAGGGAGCAGGGTTCAGGAGCTGGGGTGCAGGGTGTCCCTGACCTCAGCACAGCAGGAGTTAATGAGGGATTGCAGAGAGGGACAGCAGGAAGATGATGCTGTGGGGAGAAAAACTTATTTGATCTGAGGGCATACATGGAATAAACGCACCAAATTCTAAAAGCCAGTTTTGTTTATTAGCACACCCTCAAGGAAATAAATTGTACATCATTAGGAGCGACGTCTCCTCACCAGCCACCGCTGTCGTTATTAATGCATTTATCTAATAACCATGTGAATTTCTCTCAGCCATTTCTTCTGCAGTCTTAGAGGCTTTACAAATATTGACTGATTACGGCAATGTAGGTTTTATTTCAACGACTGAAAAAGCCACTTTGGTAGGGAATTCAGTTTCTGACCCTGAAGTTTCTGTTCTCCTATGTAGGCGACATCCCCAGCACAGACATCCCAGCTCCTGCAGAAAATTGTTCTTAGTGCAAATGGTGACATTTCACAAGCAGGAGGAAGGGACTTGGTGATTCTGTTCCCCAGGGTTTGGGGAAACAAGATTTCTTTGTTTGCAAGGGGAGATCTCCAGTGATACTGGTTTGGGGGTGGATGCCTCGGAGAGAGGAGAGGGGCTGGGCTGGCGCGGAGCTCCTGGGCCCCAGAAATCAGTGACACGCTATGAAGAGCCACAGAAATGCCAAGAACAGGGTTTTTTTAGAATAATATTTGATTTTTAAAGTGCTTCTGAGCACAGAGGGTTGGCCCTTGGTAGTGCCACCCTGTGACTCTGCCCCGCATGGGGTCTTACCCTGGGGCACAGCAGGATCCCCACGGGCATGGAGCTTAACCCCTGGAAAAATTAGCTGGAACTGGTGAAATTTCCCATTCCATACCAGAACGATTTGGGTTTTTTCATCGTGAACACAGCACACTGATGCATCTCAGGGTAATGGGATTGTGGCTGTGCCTGCCACGTCGCTGGGATGAGCTGTGCACTCTCAGCCACGCTTGGAGCATCACCCGGGGGTGAGGGGAAGGCAACAGCAGATCTGAATGTGTATGGGGAGGCACCCAGGAGTCAGGAATTTGGCTGGGCTGGAGCTGCACTGCCCCAGCTGCCCGATTTGGGGTGTGGGGAGAAGGAAGGGCAGGCTGGCCAGAGCCTCCCTGGCCTCTCAGATCCTTTCAAATAGCAAATTGTATAAATAGGATATGATCTGTTACGGTAACAAATGACAGAATCTATAGATAGAAGAGATCCAGGAGCTCTGGATTCACTCTCACCTGTGAGGGGAGTCTGGTGCTGTGGTACCTGGCCCAGGTGATGCTGAACCCAGCTCTGCCCCTGCATCTGCATTTTTCTGGCACAGTCCTGTTTGTTTGGATTTCAGTTATCTTTCCCAAACGTTCTGCATGACGGTGATGTCAGCACCAAAAAATGACATTCTGCTGATGGTAAAAACCCTTCTGTGTTGAAAATCCTCTTCTGCAGCTGCTGGAGAAGGACGTGTGATGCAGCAGCCCTTGCTTCTTACAGTGAAGCCCGGCTGGCTGCTCCTTTCTCAGCAGGAAGAGCTGCTCCTGGTGGGAAGGAAGGCACTGCCCCCTCTCCAAAAGAACAGAAACAAGGGATTTGGCCGTGGGCACGCAGCAGGCCAGTGACAGGAGCAGAGGGAAAGCTCTGGGCTCCTATTTCCCTCCGACACTGCCGAGGAGCCGCTGCCTCCGCACAGGATCCGCCTGCGTGTCAGCAAGGGGAGATTGACTCTCACTCCCAGGGAAGTTCAGCCACTGTGAAATTAGTAAATTACACAGGCCCACAGAACTTAGAAAAACAATATAATCCTGGGGGTACTGGAATAATTAATTTCCTAATCAAGTACACCTTGCTCTTTTTTTTTTTTTTATCAATTTGCAAATAGCACTCTGGTCTGATTCCCCGTTTCAGCCACACCAAGGAAAGAATATTTTGGGCAGCAAAGCCAGAGGAGCCCGAGGTAGGGGTGAGTCCCCTCTATGTCACCGCAGGGGCTGAGGGGCACTGGGAAGAAGCGGCCTGGGCACTGCGGTGACGCCAGGGAGGGCTGGGCGATGCTTTTTGGGGGAAGCTTTGCTGCGCTCCGGATCCAGCCCCCGACCTGGGAGGGAAGAGCCGGAGCCGCAGGGTTCCCGCAGGGGGTTTGTGCTGGGTTGTCTCCTGCTCTCGCTGCACCCTTGTTTGCTTTAAATCACTTCAAATGCGGAGGCTGTCAGACAAGACAATTAACATGGGGAAGGGGGAAAGTATTACCATCCATTATTTGCCATAACATGAATTTAAGCCGGGAAGTCAAATGATAAAATATGTGGTGAAAAGTGTTGGTGGTGGGAGTGCCTAAATGAGTAATAGCCCTGGGCTTCTGAGCCTTGAACTTAACGTGCTAAGTAAATCCCCGAGGTCAAAAAGTATGAAAATTGTTGCAGCTTGGGGAGATATATTTTAACTTTGGAAAAGGTCCGTGTAGATCCGCTGCCGGGCTCGGGGAGGCAGATGCTGAGCAGCCGCAGCTCCGGGAGTTGCACCGACGGTCGGAGGATGAGTGCTTGTTTGGGGGGAAAGTAAAAAAAAATTAAAAATAGAATGAAATAATGAAATAAAATCAGGCGAGGAGGTTGGGGGGGGGGGGGGCGGGATGAGCCGGGAGAGCTTCGTGCCGCCGGGCAGCGGCTCGGACCGGAGCTCAGAGCCGGGAGAAGCGATGGGAGCGGCGGCTGCGCCCCCCGGATCCCGGGGGGACCCGAGCGGGGGGCAGCGGGGCCGGCATCCATCCCGCTGCGCTCCGCCACGCTCCAACTCTTCCCCTTTAAAACTCCTTCTGCCGCTCGCGCTGACCATGCGGCTGGATTTATGGAGAGAGATGTTTTAGCAGAATCCCCCCGAGTCCCCCATCAGCCTTAAATCCCCAACCCGCGCTCCCCGGGAGCCCTCCTGACACAGAGCATGCCAAAACAGCTTCGTTTTGCCTATGCATTAGCAATCTATTTTACCTTTTTGACATCTCTCACACATAAAACCGTAAGAGAGAAATAAAATATCTGTCTCTGGGCGAAAATAAAGCTTTGCCTCCCTCCTGATCTATAGGATATAAAATAAAGCCATGGCTTTGATAGTGGCTTTTCCTTAGACCGGAGTTGCTTTTGCACACACGGAGACAATGAAGATGGATGAGCCGGGAGCGGTGCATCCTCCGGGGGTTCGCTTCACCCTCTTTTTTTATAGCCCCCACCCGGCCCCCTCTACCTCTCCACTTTTCTTTCTTTTCTTTCTTTTATTGGCCTTTTATCTGCCCTTTAACGAGCCAAGGATCCCGCTCAGCTGTCCCACAACCGAAGCCCCCGGGCCCCGCTCCCGGCCGGGCTCGGGGACCCCCCGGGACACCCCCGGACACCCCCGGACACCCCCGGACACCCCCGGACACCTCCCGGACACTTCCCCGTCAGTCAGAGGCAGAGCAGCACACCTCGGATTAGTAATTATTTATTAACCATATTTCCCATAAACAATGCATGAGCTCGGAGCGTAAGCGACAACATTTAGGGACGTGGGGAGAAACGCGGGAGGGTTAATCACGGGGGAGGGGGGCAGGAAAATAAATAAGGAAAAGGAAAAGAAATAGAAAAGAAATAAAAGTGGAAGGCAAGCGGAGCCGGGGGGGTGACAGTGTGGTGTTTACCCTCAGCATCGACCCGAGTGTGGCAGGATAAACTGGGACTTTCTAATACATAATTTAAAGATCTTTTTCTTCTTCTTTTTTTTTTTTTTTTTTTTTCTTTTCTTTTTCCAAGCTCTTTTAAAACAAACCCGGGGACGGATCCTGTCCAGCCACGGGGTTTATTGCGCGGGGATGTTCTACAGGCTTAATTACATCTTAACTTCAATATTTGGATAGTGCATTAACCGCATATATATTTAATCAGGCGGAGGCGCTCTTTCTGCGGGGGAAGGTGCTGGGGACGGGGGGGAGAGGTGTGACCCCACCTTCCCTGCGGGTTCTGCCCCCCCCCCCCCAGCTCCGCCCGGGGATGCTTCGAGCCCCCCGGTGCCCCGGGATGCGGAGGGGTCGGAACGGGAGCCCCGCTCCGAGCCCCGCATCCTCCCCGAGCCCCGCGCGGCCGCGGGGAAAGGTTAAACAGGAGGGAAACAAGAAAATCAAATGAAAAATAAAGGGGGAAAAAGGACGAACTTGGCGCTGTCGGGGGATGGAGGTGGTGGAAAGCGTCCGCCAGGGCGTGGGAGGGAAGTTTTTTGCCCGGCGGGGCTGCTCCAAAACGAAGCGGGTGGTGCCCGGCGAGGGGGTTCAGGGGGTGAGCAGGGGAGGGAGCCCGAAAAAGAGAGAGAAATCCCATCACTGAGAGCAGCGGTGGCGAAAGGGAATGATAAACAGGGTGATGTTTAACTAAAAAGACGGGAACGACACCCGTAAAATGCAAATTTAAACTCGCCTGAAAAGGATTTGGGTTTTTTTTCTTCGGTATTAGATTTAAAATGAATTTGAGTTTGGGTTTGTTTGGCGAGGTTTGGGGTGGTTTTTTTAACTCTTTTATTTTCCCTCTCTCCTTATTTGGGTCTCTTTCACTATTTTACTTACGATCTCTATCTTAAATTTTTCCCCCGTCTTTCTATTTCCATATTTTTTTCTTTTAGTTTTTAAATTTCTCTTTATAAAGCATTTGCTGATTTCCCTCTTTCTTTCTTTCCTTTTTATTTTATTCTTTTAATATCCCTCATTTCCAGCTCTGGGGTCGGCCGGGGTTGCTCTGGAACATCCCGGCCGGTTCCTCGCGGGCTTCGGGTGGGCTCAGCCCCGCCTGGGGCCTCGACCGGAGCCGGGAACGGACCTGAGCGAATTACAAAATCCAGTGAAAACCAAAAAATAATCCCCCCCGGCCCTACGAGGGGGCGGCACACGGTGCTGCTTCCTCGGGGGGGTTTTCCCCCACCCCGCGGGGCACAGGAGGCCGGGGCAGCCCGGGGGTGATGGGGTTGGATTTTCGCATCCTGCTGGAGACAAGCGCCGGCATTTCGGCCTCTCAAACTCCTGCTCTGAGCCGGGATCCCCGCTGCGGGGGAGGCACAGGGGACAACTCACTGTCCCCGCTGTCCCCTTCGGCCTGTGCTGCCTCCTGTCCCCACCTTTTGGGGGGTTCGGGTGGGCAGAGCCTACCGTACCCCGGGCACGGCCTGCGCCCCCCGGGGGGAGCGGGGGAGAACCAGATGCTTTCGCTAACGCCTGGGAAAGGAGGAGGAAAAAAAAAAAAAAATCACTGTGAAAAACTGGTGTTTGATGGACACGAGATGCTCATCTCCTTCCCCTCATTCATCCCCACCGCCACATGGCAGCGGGGGCCGCGGGCAGCTCTCCCCTGACGGCAGCCCGCAGCTGTCGCCTTCCCGGCCGCGCCGGCTCCGCATGAGAAGCGCCCATGTGCGGGCACCGGGCGGGGCGGGCCCGGCCCCGCTGACCCCCGGCTGCGACCCCCGAGCGAACCGACAGCTGCGCGGGGGAGAGCCCGGGGTGAGCCCCGACGGCGGCGAGGATCAGAGCCCGGGGGGTTTCAAACCCCCGCGGCAGCTCCGAGGCGATGGCTCTGCCCGAGGACAGCCCCGGAATCGCCTCTGCCGGCACGGGCAGGCTCTGCACGGTACCGGCTGCCCCCCGCATGGGGCGGCTTTGCTGCTTTCCTTTTCCTTTCTGTCTTCCAATTTATGCTTTCCCCGCTCCTTTTTTTTTTTTAATTTTTTTTTTTTTTTTTTTTGGTGTTTGTTTGGTTTTTTTTTCCCCTCTTCTAGGGCGAGGAAAACAGACGTAAAAGAGAGCGCGGGTGGGGGATGCTGCGGGCCTTCGCCACCCGGTCCGTGCCCAGCCCCGGTTCTCGGTTGTGTGTGGAACCCCGGGCACGCTCGGCACCTTCCATCCGCCGTTCCCGTCCCAGCTCCCCGGCCGTGCTCAGGGCCGGGGCCAGGGGCGGCCGGAGGGGCCGGGAGGGGCCGGGGCCAGGCGGTGCTACCTCCCCGGAGCGGTGGCTCCCGACGGGCAGCAAAGTGCGAAGGAAAGAGAAACCCCGTCCCTCCGCACCGCCCCGGTACCGACCGGCCCCTGGAAGGTAAAAGCGAATTAATTTTTATTTGCCAAAAAAAAAAGAAAAAGAAAGAAAGAAAGAAGGTACATCGCTTTAGCCGGTGCTCCTCGGCCCCGGACCGGCGCTGCGAGAGCCGGTAACGGAACCGCCGCGAAGTTACCGGAGCCTCCGCCGTGCCCTCGGCGGACGGGATGCTCCGGGCCCGCCGCCCCCTCCCCGCCGGAGCATCCCGGGCCGTCCGCAGCGCTGCTCCCGGGAACAGCGGCCCCGAATCGGGGTCCTGCTGCGCTCCGCTCCCCGCGGACACCCCGCGCCCTCGGGCCGCACCGGGATCTCGTCTGTCGCCGTTCCCCGGCGAGGCGCTCCGCCGGCCTCTCTCTAACGGATCCGTGACCCCGCGGGGCTGCCGGACCTCAGCGAGCGGCCGCGTCTCCTCGTGCCCACCGTGCGCACGTCCGTGCCCCTCACACCTACCGCGGCATCGCGCTCGGGGGGCCGGGCCGGCCGTCGGCGGGGCGGTCTGTCGGTGTGTCTGTCTGTCTGTCGGTGTGTCGGTCGGTCGGTCGGTCGCTCGGCGGGGCCGGCGGGCGGAGGCGGTAGCGGCGCCCCGGCGGCTCTATAAAGGGGCGCGGACGCCCCGTCCGGCGGCGGCGCGGCGGGCGCGGGAGGGGGCGGCGGCGGCGGCGCGGATTGGCCGCGGCGGGCGGTGACGTGAGCGCTCGGTGCATAAGGCTGCGGCGGCGGCGGAGCCGGGATCATGCAGAGCCCCTGCGCGGCCGGACGGCGGGGCCGCCCCTCTGCCCCGCGCCCTCCGCCCGGCCCGCCCGGCCCGGGCCTGCGCTCCGCCACCGCCGGGCCATGCCACGACGGGGACACGGGCGGCCGCCGCGGGTAGCGATGCGCGGGGGTAGGTAGGACGGACAGACGGACGGACGGACGGACGGACGGACGGAGCCGGGCGCGACGGTGCCGCCGAGACGTCGAGGGAGAGAGAAAGAGAGAGAGAGAGAGAGAGAGAGAAGGAGAGCGAGCGGCGGAGCGAGAAGCGGCGGAGCGTGTCCCCGTCCCCGCGTGTCCCCAGCCCCGCGTCAGGACGCGCAGGGCGATGTCGCCGCGGCAGCAGCCACAGCCCGTCTGACCGCCACCGCCTCTCCATGCCCCGGCTCGTTATTTATTATTATTATTATTATTATTATTGCTGTTGTTATGATATTTTTTTCCTCCTTTGATTTCTCATTGGGAAAAGCACTTTGACTTCTGACTGCTCTACCTCAGACCTTAGAAAAACTCATCAAGCTCGCTTTTTTGGCGGTTTTATTTTTAATTTTTTTTTTTTAATTTTTATTTTTCTGAGCGCCGATCTTTATAGCCGTTATTGTTTTATTGTTACTATTATTATTACTATTATTATTATTATTATCCGTGTGGTTGATAGCGGCCGGGATCCTGCGGCTGTGTCGAAGTGCTGGGCAGTGGGGGGTTCTCCTGTGTCCCCCTCCTAGGACATTCGAACGAAGATTTTTCTTCTTCTTCCCTTTCTTTTTCTCCTCCTTCACTTCTCCAAGGCTTTTAAAACATACATACACAAAAACAAGAAAAAAAGAGAGAGAGAAAAAAAAACCAAACAAAACAAAAAACAATCCTTTGCCGGTGTTGTCGTCTTTTTAAAAAAAAAAAAAAAAAAAGAATTTTTTTTTTCCTTGATACCTGGGAAACCGCTGCCCCCCTCAGAACTAACCAAAGACAATGGTTCACTGTGCAGGCTGCAAAAGGCCGATCTTGGACCGGTTTTTGTTGAATGTACTGGACAGGGCTTGGCATGTGAAGTGTGTTCAGTGCTGTGAATGTAAATGCAATTTGACAGAGAAATGCTTTTCGCGAGAAGGCAAGCTTTACTGCAAAAACGACTTCTTTCGGTGAGTACCGGCCTCCGCCTGCCCCCGCCGCTCCTCTCCATTCGTTTTTCACCTCCATTTTTTTCCCCTCGATTTTTGTTGGTTTTCCCCGTTGCCGGCGGGACCCACAAGCGCCTCTTCCCTTCCCCGCGACACGCGAGCATCTCAAACCGGGGCTGTTTCTCCCGGTGATACCGGGCCCGGGCCCGTTGATGCCGCCGCTCTCCGCGTCCCCCGGCCGGGTTCGAGTTGGCCAAAGTTCCCTCCAAACTATCGACCGGCGGGGCGGGGCGGGCCCTACCGGGGGAACACGGGCACCGGCCGGGCCCGGGGCAGCGGAGCGGGGCTGACCCAGCCGGGGTTGAGCGCGGCGCTGCCCGGGCCGGAGCCCGCCGTTGTTCCCGGTGCCGCCCGGCGGGGAAGGCCCGGTGCGGGCGCTCCGCGGGCCCAGCGCATCCTTCCCACCGGAGCCAGACCGGCCCCGGGGCAGCGACCCTTCGCCGGTGGATGGATGGATGGAGGGAGAGGGAGGCGGGGACCGACGCTCGCTCGCCGCCGCTCTCCCCGCGCATCCCGGCCCGCTGCGGCGCCGGCATCAATCCCGGGCTCGGAGCGGCCACCGGTGCCGCTGCCCCGCCGGGCCCCGCCGCCGCACACCGGCGCTAAGGGCAGGACGGGCTCGGGGCCGGGGTGGCCGCGGAACCCCCCGGCGCACACCGGCACAACGCCCGGCCCGGTCCGGCCCGGTCCGGCGGAGCGCGGCCCCGAGCCCCGCCGCCGCTTCTCGCCGGGTACGGGGACCGGCAGTGCTCCGAGCTCCACTGCTTCTCCCCGGGAATGTGCCCGGCACTGCTCCGGTCCGGTTCCCGGAGGCGCGGGAGGCCTCCAGCCCCGGTGCGTGTCCGGTCCCCGCCGTCCCCCGGCTCTCCGCACCGGCCTTGCCCGCACCGGTGACTCCTCCAGCCGGAGCGCGGCCGGGGCCGGTACCGAAATCCAGAACGCGTAGAATTTCTGCGAATTGTCAGAGCATCCTTAACGCCGGCATCGTGGCGCGGGGACACCCGGGCAGCGTTCAGCCATCCCGAGCACAGCCGCGCGTCCGCTGCCCAGGCCGCGTTCGATTTTTATTTGGAAACGCTGTAATATCGGGGAAGAGAGAGAGCGCTCTGCAGGGATGCTGTGTTTGTTTTCTCGAAGGGCGTTGTGCGTGGCCGAGCAGGGTGTGCGGAGGCCGCGGCTCCGGGCCCGTGACCGGCGGGCGCTGCTGATCGCTGCCCGGCCTCTCTCCGCAGGTGTTTCGGGACCAAGTGCGCGGGCTGTGCCCAGGGCATCTCCCCCAGCGACCTGGTCCGCAGGGCGCGGAGCAAAGTGTTCCACTTGAACTGTTTTACGTGTATGATGTGTAACAAGCAACTCTCCACCGGCGAGGAGCTCTACATCATAGACGAGAACAAGTTTGTCTGCAAAGAAGATTACCTAAATAACAGCAATACTGCCAAAGAAAACAGCCTGCATTCAGGTGAGGGAGCGCGGCCGGGGCGGTGAGGGCAGGGATGCGCTCAGCACCGCCTGCTCCTTGGGATGCAACGCTCCCCTTCTTCCTCCTCCTTTTTTCTTTTCTTTCTCCTGTCTTCTCCTTTCTCCCTCTTCTCCCTTCACTCTCCCATCCCTTTCTCTTCCTCTCCTTCTCCTCTCCCTCTTTTTCTTCTCCTTCTTCCCTTTTTCCTCTCCCTTCTTTCTCCTCTCCCCCGGTCCTGCCGCGGCCCGTCCCTCGCTGTCGGTATTTTCCCCCCTCGGCTGAGCGTGACCAGGGTTTGTTCTCCCCCAGCCACCACCGGCAGTGACCCCAGCCTGTCCCCCGACTCTCAAGACCCCTCCCAGGACGACGCCAAGGACTCGGAAAGCGCCAACGTGTCCGACAAGGAGACGGGGAGCAACGAAAACGACGACCAGAACCTGGGGGCCAAGCGGCGGGGACCCCGCACCACCATCAAAGCCAAACAGCTAGAGACTCTGAAAGCCGCCTTCGCGGCCACCCCAAAACCCACCCGGCACATCAGGGAGCAGCTGGCACAGGAGACCGGCCTCAACATGCGGGTCATCCAGGTACCACCGCCTCCGGGCACCGGGCACGGCTCCGGGGGGTACGGGGGCGAGGAGGGACCGGGGACCGGCGCCCTCCGCACTGCGGGGCCCGGGGAAGCCCGGCCGGCCTTTGAAATCGTTATTACCGAGGCGTCCCGGTGGCTTCCCGGGGCTTCCCGGTTTCCCAGCCCCGGCGGGTCGGCGGGGACAGAGCCGCGGGTTTCTTCGCCAAAGTCCTAGAGAAGCTGCAAACGGTCTCGAAATTAATAACCAGAAATGTGAGGGGTTAATGGGTAAATAAGAATGACAACGCGCTGGAATTATTAAAAGGTTTATAAACCCGCAGCGCCGGGGTAATGGGGGGTTAAAGGACCATTAAAGACGAGGTTAGATTGGAGAGGCTCAGTGTGAGGGTAATTAGCAGTAATCTTGTCAGAGTAATAAGAATTAACTCAATCATTCTTGACCTGCAGTCGGTGGGGAGCGGGACCGCCGTCACGCGTGGGTTCGGGCAAGAGAGACCGGGCCAGGGAGACCGGGCCAGGGGAAAAGCGCAACCCCGGGATGGGGATGGAGGGGAAGGGGGGAGCGGAGCGGCGGCGGCCGCGCCTCTCGGGCTGCCGGGAGCGGCACCCGCGGCTCCCGTGACCGGCGCCTGTCCCGCCGCCCTGCCAGGTCTGGTTCCAGAACCGGCGCTCCAAGGAGCGGCGGATGAAGCAGCTGAGCGCTCTGGGAGCCCGGCGACACGCGTTCTTCCGCAGCCCGCGCAGGATGCGGCCGCTCGTGGACCGGCTGGAGCCCGGCGAGCTCATCCCCAACGGGCCCTTCTCCTTCTACGGAGGTGGGTACCGCTGTCCCCGCGTTGCCTCTTTCCGCCGTCCCGGGGCCGTCCCGCCCGGTTCCCCGCCGCCCATAGCGGGACTCCCCGCTCCCGGGAGCGGCCGTGGCCGCGCTGCCCGCGGGATGCCGGCGTTCTGCCGCTGCTCCCCCGGTGTTTTCGGGAGCGCCGCTTTGTGTCGGTGTCCCCGCCGCTCTGCGGGAAGGGGATTCCGGGGCTGCCGGAGCCCGGTCACACGTTTCCCCTCGGGTTTGTGGGTGACATCCCGAACCCCCCCTCCAGCCGCGCCGCCCTGGGAGCGCGCCCGTGTGGTTCCCCACTCGGGTCCCTGCCCGCCTGTTACCTTCCCTCTGTCTCTCTTTGTCCTCCAGATTATCAGAGCGAATATTACGGCCCTGGAAGCAATTACGATTTCTTCCCGCAAGGACCGCCTTCGTCTCAAGCGCAGACCCCCGTGGATCTCCCGTTCGTGCCCTCCTCGGGGCCGTCAGGGACCCCGCTGGGGGCCATGGACCACCCCCTGCCCGGACATCACCCCTCGAGTGAGGCTCAGCGCTTCACTGACATCATGTCGCATCCCCCGGGAGACTCGCCCAGCCCCGAACCCAACCTGCCCGGGTCCTTGCACTCCATGTCCGCAGAAGTTTTTGGCCCCAGCCCCCCATTTTCGTCGATATCGGTCAACGGTGGTGCTAACTACGGCAATCACTTGTCCCACCCTCCAGAGATGAACGAAGCAGCTGTGTGGTAGCTTTAAAACAAACTGGGTCTAAGTAAGTGATGATCATCTAGTCTGCTTATTGTTATGGTGTACAGAAATGAATTCATATAACATCTCTCCCGCCCTAAGACAATTTTACCTTGGGAACGAACTGAATCCAATCGCTCCAAGGCAAGCTTTGCTCTAGACCAGGACAATCTCCATGTTATGGTTGTATCAAACAAGCAAGGGGACTTTTTTGTACCATTGACAAAGGAACTGGGGAAGCTGTACAGTAAAAGTGCTGCCATTCCGTAGGATGGCGTAAGTTTTGATTACCCTGTTGGATGTCATCCTAAGAGCCACAATCCTTAGAAACTTCTCGTTTAAACAAACAAACAAACAAACAAAAATTTTTTAAAAAATAATTGAATGAAGGAGAGGTCAAAGAAAAGGGGGAAAAAAAAGCTTCAAGAACTCTCTATAGCGTTCCCGGTTAAGGATGGTTCTGGCATTATGAATCTGTTTGTTCATTTTTGTCTCTCAGAAAGTTCGACAGCAAGAAACTCTTTTTAGCTTCAGCCATTTCAGCCTGCTGACGATCAGGTGGGACAACTTTTCCTTTTTCCTTTTTTTTTTTTTTTTTTTTTTTTTTTTGTTTCAGTTTTTTTTTTTTTTTTTTTCCTTTCCAAAATAGCAAATACTAAATGTTAAGCCCTCAGCACCAACTCTTCTACCTTCACAAAGCTACACGTACAAAAAACCTCCTCATCATAGCAAAGGTCACCACCCAGACCTCTAACGAAAATGACTTGAAAAAACAAACAAACAAACAAAAAAGTATTCTACCTTCACAGAGAGAGAAAAGCTAAACAAAAAGACTCTATTGAACTAAAAACAGTCAACTGTTTACGTCTAATGTTAAATTCAGGAGCTCAATGTTTTACTTATTAAATCCTGTTTTAGAAAAAAACCTCTTGTTCAAAAGCAAAAGATTTTGAGCAGCCAACCAAAATAGTTCATTTTCTTTTCTGTAGATGTTCTAACAGATTGCAGGGCTTGTGGTTCACTGTGCTAGTTTGTAAAAGGTGTTGTTTACAGAAGGCAAAGAAAAAAAAAAAAACCCACAAAACCCAGACAGTTGCCAAATAAAGTAAATATATAGCACAAATACTGTAAGGTGCTTTGCACCAGCAACCCGAGAAGGTGTTTAAAAAGTGTTACAAGGTTAAAAAGAAAAAAAAAAAAAAAGACAAACAAACATCTTTGCTAATTTTTAGTCCTGTTGAACATTCATGGAATTGTTAATATGACTTATATAGACCCACACAGGTTTTATTTTTGTGTCTTTAAAATAAAAGTCCAAAATATTTAAATTTTATGGTCAAATATGCAGTCAACAGCTGCTACTTTTTTCTTTATATATTAAATTTCTCATATGTCTTTTATTGTTCTAATGAACCTAAGCTTGTGTGACCTCCAGTGCATATTAGACCATTCACTGTATGAAAGAAAACATGTTGGATAAAATTTGTGCGTTTTTAATAAAATTAGAAAAGCTGATGTTTAGATAACTTGTGTTTCATTTGATGTTTTGAGCAAGTTTTGGAAATTGATTCTTTTGAGTAAAATAGCTCGGAGAAGGAATGATCCAGTCTGCTGCAAATCCTGGGCAGCTCTTTGGCTCTGGTGGAACTCAAAGCCCTGGTGGCGATGCAAACAGCAGCCAGAGGCAGCTCCAACCTTTATTTTTTTTTTTTTTTTCCGTCTCCAGACTCAGCTGTTGAAGCCCAAATACCCCGTTCCGCTGCATTTTAAATTTTAAAATTCAGAAATAATCAAATAATCCAGGATCTTCAGTTATTCGTGCTCTGTGCTAAGAGAGAACGTTCAAAATGCTGATTTTATGCATAAGCAAAAACGTGTTGTCAATGTAAAATGCTTGCAAAGGTACGGTTTGCAGTTGATCCAGTTTTAGTTAATTCTCCAAAGGTAATTTTACTTTTTTTTTTTTTTTCCTCCTAATTGTATGGTTTGGACACAGCATAACCTCAATGTCCTGAAAGCAATTTTAAGCCTTTTTTTCTTAGAGCTGAGGCAGAGTCAGTGCTTTGACGGCGTTTGGTCGTCCTGAAGTTCTCTAAAGGGCAGAGGGGGAAAATATTTTGCTTTGCCCTCGATGCAGCCTCATTCTCTTGGAGGAAAATGAAACAAAACAAAATAAAAAATCCCAAACTCCCGGAGCCAATTGCGAAATGCCAGATTTCACGTTTTAATAAGAGCCGTGGCAGAATCCTGAATATTCAGTTCTTCAAAAGCAGAATTCCCGCTGGTGCCGAGAGGACCTTGAGCTGCTTTAGGGACAAAGAGTCAGGTTTGGGTTCTGCAGAGTCTCTGGTTTGAATGTTGCACCTGCTGGGTTAATGGAGAGGGATGAGCTGTGATTGCATCTCCTCCTTCCTCACGACTCACCGGGGCTTGGGCTGCCTTCTCTTTTATTTCATGTGGACACAGGATTTTATCCTGACTTCCCCACTCCCAGTGATTCCATCATTTCTCTCTTTGGACTGGGGGTGGGAAAAGAACCAACCCCCAAATGCTTTTGAGTTGTACAGTTTGTAATTTCCAATGATGATTTTTGATTTTGTTCGCTGCCTAATTTCTATGCCCAGCAGAGGGGCCACCTAGATGAAGCAATAGTTCACTTTAAACACAAAATGTCTTATATAATAACAATATAAAGATAAAAAAACTATCTGCAAGGGATCTGTTAGTGTTTCTAAAAAAAATAATAATACATGCTTTATTAAATACAGGGGAGACTTCTTAAACTCCTGGACTCCGTGTCTAACTCATTTGTTTGTCTTTTGTGCTATTGCCATGTTTTGTTGCTCTGGTTTGCATTTATATAAGCGGAGGAATGGGTGATTTATTTATTCCAAACTTCTACTTATCTGGGAAAGATAAATACTGCTGTTTGTGCTGCTGGGCTGGGCTGCTGTTTTATTGTTGAATCAATGATTTTAAATGAGCATTTCGCCAAATAGGTTTGCTTTGTAGAAAATGTTGAGGGGTTTTCTTTCTCTCTTTTTCTTCCTTTCCCTCTTTCACTCTTTCTCTCTTTCTCTCTCTCCCTTTCTTTTGGTCCTTTTACAGTTTTTTCTGTGTTCATTTAGGCAGCGACACGGCTCGGTTTAAGTCAGTGTTAGGCTCAGTTTAGGCCATTGTTAGGCTCGGTTTAGGTCAGTTTAGGTTGTAGAAAGGACAGTTTGTCTTTTTGTGATGCTCCCATGGCTTCCTTAGGGCTTTGCTGGGTTTGGGGAAGCCCAGGAGCCGTTCCCATGGCCGAGGCCGAGCCCAGCCCTGTGGAGATTGGAATTTTGTTCTCAGAGCTCGCTCGCTGCGTCTGAAGTCCCTAATCCAGCAACAATTGCACAGTCAAAACTCCTTTTGAAAGCATTGTCACGTTGGGTTCTTGTAAGTCCTTGTTTACAAGAGCATTTCCATTGACTCCAGCGCTTCTGAATGCATGGGGGGTGGATGGATGGATGGATGGATGGATGGATGGATGGATGGATGGATGGATGGATGGATGGATGGATGGATGGTTGTGGGAGAAGGGCCTGGAGGGATCTGGGGATCCTGTGCTGCCTCTGGATCACAGTGCCCGGCTCTGTGTCTGTGTGAGGTCTCCCCAAGAAGCTTTTGGAAGTAACTGCTCTCTTTTGGTCTCTCCTGCTGCCATTAACGTGACCTTAGGGCCGTGTCCCAGGTGAGGGGAGCCGGGGGATGCTGCCCCTGTGTGTCAGACCCTGCTGCAGTCCCCAGGAAAAAGGTTCCAGGCACATCCTGTGAGTACTGGAGCTGCTCTGTGGGAAGGGGGTTTTTGCAGCTTGGTCAAAATCTGGAAAATGCTGTGAGTTTCCTGCTTTTGGCCTAAATGTCCCACACTGTCCCCAACGAGGTTCCTCTCTGTCCATTCCCTCCCTCCCTCCCTCCCTCCCTCCCTCCCACCCTCCCACCCTCCCTTCCTCCCTCCCTCCCTCCCTCCTCCCCTCCCCAGGCCCTGCTGGGATCTGTTTGCTTGGGGATGGAAAGGATTTGGGAAGATCTGTAACCCAGGAGTACGGATGTACTTAAATGTTGATTTGCAGACAAATGATTTGTAATATTTTAATGCCTGTACCCATGTGCTGAGCAATTTATTTATCAACAAATTGATAAATAAATAACATTTTCAAATATCAGCGGTGATTGACATACTTTTGCCATCCTGGGAAGTGGCAGCTACTGCAGTGTCCTCTCAGGAATATTCTGGATTTTTATCTTGAATAACTGTGTTGTCTTCAAGCTTTGAATGTTCTTACTATTTGAAATTGGAGCATTTGCCATCTCCCTTTCTGTTCCTACCTCTAAGAGATAAATTCACATCTACTAAGTTTAAACAATTAATTCAAATCCTTCTATGCTGGTGAGCTGGGAACAAGGAATCGTGATGCTGGAGCAGGTTTTGGAAAGTCCTTTCTTTGTCTCTGCCATGGCACTGGGGTACTCAGCATTCCTCATGCCAGCATGAAGTTCTAAATGACATTAGTGGGTCCATTAAAATATATTTGGATTATAAATCTGGGATTTGTTTATTTGTTGATAGCACTCGTGGTGGTTTAGCTGCAGAGTATGGAAAGCAGAGTTTGGTGTGGTTCTGAGAGTTGTTCACTCATTGAATGCAGGAATTGCAGAGGAAATGTGGCCCTGTGGTGAGGTGGCCTCCAAATTCCTAAATCCATGTCCCTGGGGTTGCTGGAACCGTGGTTGTGGGGTGTTCTTGGGGTGTTTTTAGGGTGTCCCTGCAGGGCACACGGGATCACAGTGGTTGTTTTTGTTGGCATCTCGTGGTTTTGTAGTGGGAGCATCCCTTGGTGACACTGCTGGGACATGGGGGTGACTGGGCTCTGTGCTCCAGGATGTCACCAAATTCAGGGACAGCTCTGCCTCGGTGCTATTGGGGCACAGTTCACAATTTGGAAATTGGAAGAGTCAGGGATGTTTTTGCTGCTGGGTTTTTTTTTTTCCAAGCTGCCTTCCTGAGGAATCTGCCCCTGCTCAGAGGTTGCTGGGATCCCACGTGGCATGGGAAGAAATCCTTGGCTCTGCTCACCCTGAGCCCAGCTCTGGTGGGCAGTGTGAGAATTGTGACCCAGCGCAGACTGGAACCTGGGCTGGAAAATCCCCCCTGGCTTCCCCAAAACCAGACTGAGAGCAATTCTCAGGGGCTGGGAGGAATTTCTGGGAGTGAAATGGGAGAGGCTGCCTCACACACTTCCCTTGTGCCTGTCTGTGTGCTGGCATGGCTGAGCACAGGGGACAATTCGTGGGGGTTGTTTGAAAATCAGACATTTTGCTCCTTCTAAAATCACTTTTTGTCCAGTTTTTAAATTGCCTTTGGGTGGCCTTTAAAATTCTTATCTGCTGGAAGCATCTTTGGGCTGTGCATCTCTTCAGACACACTCTGTTCCTTCTATTTTTCAATGTAGCAACCATTAAGGGTTGATAAAATCTTTAAAACAATTGTGTTTTTTGAATGAGGGATGGGTTAGGAATTGCAGAAGTACTCAAGTAAATAAAAGCACAGAAGAAAAAAACTAATAAATATTTATAAGGAGAGTTTTTTATGTACATAATCTAAATTTTATGTAATTTGTTTTAGTGGATGGGGTCTTCTCGTTTTCTTTTCTGCTTCTCCACAGGGTTTGTTTTTTTTTTTTCACTTCTTTTCATAGCTAAATTGTGTTGCTGGTTCAAAAAGAAAATTTTAACTGAACTAGCATGACTGAAATGATAAAGGTCAGCTTGGAAAAGGACATTTGCTCTCCCAAGCGTTGGCAAGATCAGCCCCAGCTCGTGGCTATTTTTGGCCAGCACGAGGCCCTCTGTATATGGGTCAAATTTTGCTGTTGATGAAGTAACTCAATTAAATTCAGCAGAGGTGACTCCGGGGCGGGTGATTCCCAAGGATCTGGCTGGGAATGCCTTGGGATGAGTCCCTGCAGCCCGACGGGGCTGGGGACGAGCTGGGAGTGCCCCAGAGGCTCCGCATTCCCACCCCAGCCCATTCCTGTGTTCATTAATGGCTCAAAAATTCTTATTAACAACCCGTGATTATACAGGGAGGATGGTCCAGCCCTTCCCTGCCAAAGCTTCCATCTCGTCTGACAGTTTCCCAAAAGCTGACGAGCTCCACGGAAAGACGCCAAGTGGGAGAAACTGGAAGGCCTCTTTATAACCCAGCCTGTTCCACATTCCCCTGTTTATCTGCTCTGGGTTTAGGGGGTTATTCCCATTTTAGCAAACAGGCATGTGCATAAAAAAGTAAAATTGAGAGGAAAACTGCCAAAGAAATGATGTCAGTGAGGTTGATGGAGTTTCTAAACAGGCCAAGGATTTCTCTGAACCGACCGTGAGGCATAAAAAGCCTTTCATGAGCATCTTAAATGAAAATGTATCGATACAGTTTTTGTACAAATATTCCCCTGCTCTGAGTCCCAGGCATGGCAGCATGGTTGGAGGGCATGTGAACCAGAAATTAAACCCCAGCCCTGGAGTCTGATTTAATTACCCTGCTAAGTGAAAGGCAGAGGAGAGAGAATAAACAGCGGCGAAGGCGACTCTGCGGGTGAAATATTTTAACAATCCCCGACTTTCATGGGCTGCAGTCACTGTTTGATGTGGCTTTGTGTTGACTGCATCTCCCCCTGAAAAATTGTGAATTAACAGGCGCTGTGGCTGTGGGGGTGAGGTTGGGGTGACCCGGTGGTGTGGGGACCCCCCACACCTGAGCACATTTTGTTCTGTGGGTGTGAGTGATGGATGTGGCCCAGCAGAGGAACAGGCGAGCTCTGCCAGGACCCCTGAGTTTCCAGCTCAGGGACGTGGATTTGAATGCATTGCTGGCTTTGGGATTTATATGGAGCAATTGTCCCATTAGTCTCAGTGGGTGAAATCCTGATCTCAGTGGCCTGAGTATCAGAAACGCTGGGACTTCAAGAAGCTCGTTTTTTACTCCAAAGGACTAACGTAGCTCACTTGTATTTTTTATTAATTCTACGGGGTGTGTTTTATTTAACCATCACTAAAAGCCGCTCTCCCTTCATTAACAGGGCAATTCATTATTTGTGAGGGTAGGGAACTTCCCTTTTGCACTCTAAGAGTGTAGAGGTTTGAAAATGCAATTATGCAGTGGAGTGCTGGCACTAGTTCTTCAGTTGTGTGAGTGCTTAGTTACTCAGAAGTAACTGCACAGGTAAGCACTTGTTCCTGCTACTGAATTTTCCATGGATTTATTTCTCCAGGCTCCTCCCTTTGTTTATGATAGCATCTGGGAACAAAATACCAACGAACTCAAAGGGAAAAAAAAAGGAAAACCTAAAAGCAAAGCCAGGGAAGATACACTGTGCATGCCCCCTGGTTTATGAGTTTCCTGTTAGTTTGTGGGTTTTTTTTGTTGGTTTTTTTTTTTTTTTTTTTTTAATAACAATGTCTTAGTTAAATAAACAAATAAATAAAAATCAGTGTTTAATTTCTCATTGCTGGAGCAGGGGCAATCCCCCATCATCGATGACGCAGAGCATTAGAGCCATCCATCGTGCCGTGATAAAATAAATACAAACTACAAAATTGAGCTGGGTTTTATGCTGAAGGTTTAGGGGGGGATCGCAGTGAAAATGTGCATTTTCAGTAAATTACGGGTTTTTTATATAAATCGAGCTGGGTAATGGCATTGAGGGCTCGCCGGGAGGGTCGCAGAGGGGCTGAGAAGGGGAGGGCGGTGTTTGGGTTTTTCCAGCCGGCTCCCTCTCGGTGCCTGCCAGGTTTCTCCCGGCTGGAGGCGATGGGAATTCCTGATATTCCTCTGCCCTCTGTAGGAGAAGCACCCGCATGAGCCGTGCTGCGGGCTGGATCCGGCCGCATCCCGGCACGGTTCTCCCGGCACAAATCACCTCCTGCTCGGGTTTATGGAGCTCAAAGGCACCTCGGGGACAGAGGAGACAAGAAGGGGGTGAGCATCAGCCTGCTCAGGGGGCTGCTGGAAACTTCCCAGGTGAAATGGCAGCGCTGGATGTTTGGAAAGCCCAAATCTGCAGCCCCCGCTCGCTGTGGGGTCTGAAGCTCAGACCTACAGCTGCAACCCGGACTGGAGAGGCTGAGTTGGGCCCCTGCCCCCTTGGAACAAAATCCCTGCCAACCTCGGCTGCCGTTCCCCAATTCCAGGCAATTCCTTGAGTTTTGGGGCCACTTTAGACCCACAGAAAGGGGCCGGGAGAGGAGAGATCCCGGCCCTGCTAATGCTCTATGCAGGTCATGCCTGCATCGCTGGGCTGCTGCTCCTCGGCCGGAGTTTGACCCCAGGAGCCAAAACCCCTGAATTCCCTGGGGCTGGTGTAACTCTGGCGTAACTCAGGTGTAACTCAGGTATAACTCAGGTAAAACACTGGTGTAGCTCAGGTAAAACTCAGGTGTAATTCAGGTGTAAGGATCGCTCTGTGTGCGACGCCTGACCTCAGAAGCCAGCTTTGGCTCCTCACTGCTGTGAGAGGGACTCCAGCAGAGAGGCCACGGAATATTTGGACGGGAAAAGAATTAATTCAGTCCCGCACAGCTGGAGAGGCTGAAAAATTCGAGGCTGATTTAAAGCAATAGCTGTCCTATTGTGCATTATTAAGGGGACTTGGCTGCTGTGCTGCCGTTACCCGGTACCGTGAGGCTCCAGCTCACACAGCCCCGCTGCCCACAGGTACCGGGAGTGCCCCGGGAAAGACGGAGCAGCGGGCAGGGGGGTTCCGGTATGATCCCGGGTTTATTCCCGGTATGATCCCGGGTTTATTCCCGTCTGGATCACGGGTTTATCCCCGGTATGATCCCGGGTTCATTCCTGGTATGATCCCGGGTTTATTCCCGTCTGGATCCCGGGTTTATCCCCGTCTGGATCCCGGGTTCATTCCCGGTATGATCCCGGGTTTATCCCCGTCTGGATCCCGGGTTCATTCCCGGTATGATCCCGGGTTTATCCCCGGTATGATCCCGGGTTTATTCCCGTCTGGATCCCGGGTTTATCCCCGGTATGATCCCGGGTTCATTCCCGTCTGGATCCCGGGTTTATCCCCGGTATGATCCCGGGTTTATCCCCGGTATGATCCCGGGTTCATTCCCGTCTGGATCCCGGGTTTATTCCCGGTATGATCCCGGGTTTATTCCCGGTATGATCCCGGGTTCATTCCCGTCTGGATCCCGGGTTTATCCCCGGTATGATCCCGGGTTTATTCCCGTCTGGATCCCGGGTTTATCCCCGTCTGGATCCCGGGTTCATTCCCGTCTGGATCCTGGGTTTATCCCCGGTATGATCCCGGGTTTATTCCCGTCTGGATCCTGGGTTTTTCCCCGGTATGATCCCGGGTTTATTCCCGGTATGATCCCGGGTTCATTCCCGTCTGGATCCAGGGTTTATTCCCGTCTGGATCCCGGGTTTATCCCCGTGTGGATCCCGGGTTCATTCCCGTCTGGATCCCGGGTTTATCCCCGTCTGGATCCCGGGTTTATCCCCGGTATAATCCCGGGTTTATTCCCGGTATGATCCCGGGTTTACCCCCGGTATGATCCCGGGTTTATCCCCGTCTGGATCCCGGGTTCATTCCCGGTATGATCCCGGGTTTATTCCCGGTATGATCCCGGGTTCATTCCCGTCTGGATCCCGGGTTTATCCCCGGTATGATCCCGGGTTTATTCCCGTCTGGATCCCGGGTTTATCCCCGGTATGATCCCGGGTTTATCCCCGTCTGGATCCCGGGTTTATCCCCGGTATGATCCCGGGTTTATTCCCGTCTGGATCCCGGGTTTATTCCCCGGTATGATCCCGGGTTCATTCCCGGTATGATCCCGGGTTCATTCCCGGTATGATCCCGGGTTCATTCCCGTCTGGATCCCGGGTTTATCCCGCTCTGGATCTCGGCGGGACTGTGAGCCCGGTGGCCCCGCCCCGTTCCCCTCACGGAGGCCCCGCCCTCTGTTCCCGCCCCGTCTCTGACCCCGCCCCCGTTCCCGTTCCCGCCCTTCGCTCTCCAAGATGGCGGCGCCCTTGGCACTGCAGCTGCAGGAGCTGCTGGACCCCCGGCCGGGCCCGCGGGACCCCGAGGATGATTTGGAGGAAGGTGCGGGAGCACCGGGGGAGGGGAGGTTGGCACCGTGGCGGCGGAGGCGGGTGGGGACCGGCGGGGGCGGCCCGGGAGCTGCCGGAGCGGCCGCACGTGGCGGCGCGGCGGCGTGAGGGGGTCGGGCTCCCGGGGTGAGCTCAGGGTGCGGGGCTGTGGCGGGGCTCGGGGTTAGCTCCATCGAATTCATCTCGGCGATCGAGCTGCCTGTGGGATCGGGATGGAGCCAGGATCGGGGCTCTCTCAGGGATCTCCGGGATCGGGCCTGTGTTAGGCTTAGCCTGGTCCTTTTCTGCAGTCTGGGTGAGAGCAGCAGTGTCGTGTAAGAAAGATCTTAATAACCACCGTGGTCAGCAGAGGCGTTTTTCCACTTTAGTAGCCATAATTTTGTTCAGATTTTGCTAAACCTCAGACTGGTGTGGTTTGGGAGGGACTTCAGAGCCCATCCAGTGCCACTCTGCCATGTGCAGGGACATCTCCTGCTGGCCCAGGCTGCTCCAAGCCTCTCCAACGTGGCCTGTGACACTCGCAGGGATCCAGGGACAGCCACAGCTCCTCTGGGGACAATTTCATCCTCTGGTGGTGGCAAACTGAGGATTCCAGACGGCTGGAAGGATCTGCCTGTCCCCCTCCTCCCAGCATTTTGCCATCCTCTGCTGGTTGGAATGACTGTACTTAGAGCAGATTTTTGTCATTTTGCTTATGAGCAAGAGGTTTTTTTGCCCCCTCTGCCTCTAACAAACGCTCCAAGCAAGGCATTAGCATTTCCAAACACCCAGGAGGAGCACTCAGCGATTTGAGCTGACCCTGTAATTTGGCTCAGGGTGAATGGAAGCAGGGAGGCAGGATGGTGGGATGTGTGTTCTGGGCTGGACTGCTCTGCTCTGTGTCCTGGAGAAGGTGGGCAGTAACCACAGGGAAATTATTACCTCTTGAAATAATCAGGCTTTTCTGAAATGTATTTACGTGGCTTATATATGTAGCAAGAGTCCAGAGTGCATCTGAGTTGGAGTTTTAATCTGTGAGTATGAAGTGAGTGAAGGCATTGCAGCTTTGCAAAGTGTTCCACATAAAGGACTCAGAGACCCTCCTGCATCCTTGGACAGGCTTAGTTCACGTTCTGCTTCATGCAGGAAACTTTCCCCCTTGCAGGAAATTATTTGTGTGCCTTTCCTGCACTTTTCAAAGTTCCCAGGGCTCCTTCCTGCAGCTATTCTTTCCAGACTGGAATTCAGTTCAGTTTCAGACACCTCTTCCCTTTTTTTTTCCCCACCCATAGCTACAGTTGCTAAAGTGATTGACAGATTTGAGGATGAAACCACGGATGACATTTTGCCTGTTGGTAATATCAGGAAAAGAGCTTCAGCCTCTCTCCTGGAAGCTGATAAGAGGTACAGTGGAAAAGCCACATCTCGGAAAGCTTTGCAGGAAGAGCTCTGGGGAGATGCTCTGTCTGAAGAAGGATCTGGTAAGAAATCTCTTTTTTTCCCTCCTTTTTACTGGCAAACCATGATGTCAGCTACAATTAAGTTGGACATCAAATAGCCCAACTCTGAGCTGATGCTGATGAATTTTTCTGCTAAGTAAATAACTTTTTTCTCTCGTTTATTAGCTGGAGAAGCATTGGATGACTGGTACAGCCTTGACAGTGAAGGCTCAGAAGAGGAGGACAGTGCTGGCACTAAGGCCAGGGAGAAGGCCAGCAGTGAGCAGGACTTGGAGGGTGATGAAGAGGAGGAGGAGGAGGAGCTGCCTGCTGAGGCCAAGGCACCAAAGTTCAGCTTCCAGAATATCACAGACTTTGAGAAGTTTACAGAGGGGATGGATGATGCAGGAAGCAGTGAAGGGGAGGATGAAGATGAGGATGAAGATGAAGATGAGGATGATGCTGACGTGGAAGAAGGAAATGATGATGAGGAATTTGGGAGTGAAAACCATGGAAAAGAACCCAAAGATGGTGAAGATGATGGGGGAGTGCTGACCTTCTCCAGAGGACAGGAGTCTGAAGAAGTGGAGAAGGGCAAAGCTGTGAGGAACCAGCTAGGTTTGTGCATGTTTGCTGTGGTGTAAAACCAGCTGTCAGCACCCTGCTTGTGCGTGCTGCAGCAGCCTCGTGTGTGTGTGTGTGTGCAGATCTGGAGTCACTGCTGCTCTAACAGCTCATGCTGTGAAGTGTATTTATCCATTAGCTTAACTGAGCCAGTGTTGAATACCCTCCTGGGCCTGTTGGGTTTGGGAACTTCCTGCACTGGTCCTGCTGTGATCACTTTGTTTCTTTCCAAAATGCCATTCCTTCCTGTCTGAGCTGTTAAACTATCAAACCTCCGTTTGCAGGCTGTCCTTTGAAGCAGTAAAGCAAAGGGGTGGTTTGATCTGTGGGTCACAAGAGTTGCAGCTGGGATTTTGCTTTGTCCAGAGACAACTTGTGGCACCCATTTTGTACTGGTCAGTGTGTGTGCCAAGGCTGCCCTGAGCAGGAGTAATGCAACCCAGAGGAGAGGGCCTGAGCTGTGGAATAACTGCTTTGTCTTGCTAACTGATTCTTTTATTTCCTTTCTGTTGTGAAGCCCTGTGGGATCAGCTGATGGAAGGGAGGATCAAGATGCAGAAGGTGCTCGTGACAGCCAACAGGCTGCCCCAGCCAGACACCTACCCCAGGTTCAGGAAAGAGGGGGGACAGGACTTTGACAACGCTGTGGAGAACTGTAAGAGCCTTTTAATCTTTCTGCTTTGCTCAGACTCTCATAATCAATTGCTTGTTGCTGTTCAGTGCAGAGATGCTTTGTCCAGGGGACGCCTCGTGCCAATTTTGTGCTGGGCCAGGGGATGCAAAGGTTTGCCCAAAGCAGGAGTAATGCAGCCCAAAGGAGGGGCTGTGCAGATGAATTCCAGCATGGAGCTGCTTCATCTGTTGATTCCTGAGGTCACTGCTAGTGACAGTGATCTGATGGGATCTGTACTAGATTCTCCAACAGGAAATCATAACATGGAGGCTCCAGTTGGTGAGTGCAAAGTACTGGTGTGGGTCTGTTTAATTTTGATATTTGGATAGCTTTTTTTCTGGCCTTGAGGTGAATGCACAGATGTCTGGGTCATCAGACATGACCCTGCAGCAAGTTTTGGCTGTGATGCCCTGCCAGGACAGAGCAGCCAGCTTACCTGAAACCAGGTGAGCTCCTTTCTGCTTTAGAGTTGGCTCTGCTGCTTTAAATGAAGTGATTAAGGACAAAAAGGCAAACTCCCACCAAAGCTGTGCTGACCTTTCAGTGGAACACATGTTATTAATGTCCTTAATGAGATGCATTACAAACTGCCCCAGCTCCATGTTTCATTACAGGTTTAAGATGCAATATCATTAAAGACCTTTAACAGAAACAATGGTTGACATTTTGCTATTTCCCATAAGCAAAATACACCCCAGAGCATGGAGTGTGATGTCCCCAGTGCTGCAGAGGCTGATCCCTCTGGTGTGCAGAGCTCTGAGGGAAACTCCACTGCTGAGAACTGCTGAATGATGTTCATTCACCTCACCTTCTCCTCCTCATCTGGGCAGGGGAGTTGTGGGGCTTCACTCTGATGTTCCTCACAGCTTGGATTTGTGTTCTGTGAGCACAGAACATAGAGCAGGAGTGACCTGGGCAATGTTCAGCAGAGAAAATCTCAGGCTGGCAGATGGGAAATACTGAATTTAGGAACATTCTACTGCTGCTGCACTTGTAGGTGATGAGCTTCAGCCTTGGGCAGGATTTGGGATCGTGGATTCTGTTTTGGCCTGGATGAAGCTCTCCTTTCAGGGAAGCCCCAGCACTTCTGTCCAAACCCACAAAATAAGTCTGGCACGTTTTCATCATCGTCATTGAACAGGAGGGAAGGATTTGGTGTTCCAGTTGCCCAAAAGACTTGGTGCCAAAATCCCAGATGCTGGGTGAGCCCTGCAGGATGCTGAAGTCAGGAGGCTCCCAGCACTCTCAGAGCTCCTGGACAAGAGTGTTTCCAGTAATTTTTCCCAAATCTTTCTGTTTCTCATGAAATTTCTGCTCTGTGCTCAGAGGAAGATTGAATTTTTTGAATTGGAAAATGCTCCTTTGTGTATTTTCCTCTTGGGTATCTCCTACTCGGGACAACCCTGTTACGATGCTGGAATTCCCTAAGGGTTGGAGTGTAATTGTGTTAAAGAGTAGGCAGCAATTCTCCATCCATTTGCAGTTTTAAAGCCAAACCTGGGTGAAAATGGCAAGGTCATGCTCATTTTCCAGATTTTGAGACCGGAGGTTACAAAACCTGAAGTGTTTAATTTTTTTTTTTTTTTTTTTTGTAATCTTTTATGATTTTATTTTTTTTTAATGTTACAACATGCTTTGGACAACCTTAGATTCCTGAGATCTCAGGTTCTGGTAGATGATTTACTGCAAAATTGCTTATAAATTGAAGTAGAAAATGTTTTGCAGACCTGGCAGCTTTCAGGCTTCACACCCATTTGTCACCCAGCATTTCCCTTTGTGTATAGAACAAGAATTAATTAGGCTGCACTGCAGGAAAAGTTTATGGCCATAATTTATATAGGATGAATTTCTGTTTAAAGAGACAGCGTTGCTTTGTTTGTGCTGTCTTACTTTTTATTTCCCTTTTTTTTAATCTTTAATTATATTCCAGATTTTTTTTTTTTTTTTTTTTCCTGACACCCTTTTTACATACAAATGGGAGACCAAACTGTGGTGGTGGAGCTCATGTTCATTCCTGTTTTGCACCCACTGAGAAGGTCTGGATGGTTTTTAGTGCTGAGATCAGAGTGGCTGAGCTCTGAAAGCAGCAGAAATGTCCAGGTTTTAATGCCCTGCACACACAAACCCTCCCAGCTCACAATTCCAAGGTGCTGCTGCCTGGGCTGGGCTCTTTTTCCAACACAGATTTGTATTCCCCTGCTCTGCATCTTCCAGTCTGGTCCAGGGCTTGAGATGTTGCCTCTGTTTGGGGTCTTGCACGTTCAATTAATGTTTTTCATAATCAATGCGAGTCAGAATTTGCAATCTGCTCCTGATTTGCACATTAAAGAGACCCATTAATTAAAAATTCCAATCCCTGGCATGTTCCCGCAGGATCCCTGCGTTATTTACATAGGAAAGGAGAGCAAGGTGCAAGTTTCTGTGCACAGATTGCAGGCCTGCCACTCAGGTTTCACTCTGCTGGGGGTTTGGAAGGGGATCTCCTGAAATTGTCTCCAAAAATCCCCTCAAGGGCAAGGAAGAGCCAAAGGAGAGGTGGAATAAACATTGGTGGAGCCACATCCAGTGTCAGGAATTAAACACTTCCAGGGTTTGGGGCTTGTTGTGTCAGATCTTGATAGAGTGACAAAAAAAAAATCCCATAAATAATTGAGGGACAAGGAGGTAACAAGGGTTTTAAGGAATTAAATCTCTTCTTCCTCAAAGGCCTTGTACAGTACAGGCCTGTAGCTTTTTCTTTCTAATTCTAATTAAAAATCCTAAACTGGGAACATTTCAGTGACTAATACTTTATGCTTTTCAAAAAGAGCTGGGAACTGCAGCTTTTAAATAGCAGATTGTGTTATTTTCACTTTATAGTTAGTGAGATGAGTTAGGAATGTACAGAAACCCAGGTGAGGAAGTTTTTTTCCCAGAGACTGATGGAAATTGCAGGACTTGAAAGGGACAAGTGGCTGTGCTTTTCTTTTTGCAAGAATTCAGGAGGTCCCTGAAATGTAAACTGCATTTTTGTGGGGTTTTGGGGTTTTTTTGGCTTTGACTCGATCTGTCAGTGGATTAAGGGAAAATACCAGAATCCCACATTTCTTTCCTCAGCATAAGCTGCAGGTAATTCCAAGAAATGGAAGAAATAGTGGGTTTGGTAAAAGTAGATATGCAGGGGGTGTGGGGATGGATTTGCTCAGTGGAGGAACAAAAGTGGGGACAACAAATATTGACTTATTTACACTTTGGAAAGCTGTGGTGAAGTTTCACCAAGGTTTGTGATCAGTAATAAAATAAACCTGAATAAAAATGAATCAGATAAAAAAAGAAAAAACCCACAGGGCTTTGCTGGCTTCTGTGAAATGAAGAAGTTGTTGGATTTTTGCTCCTAAAACATTGAGTGACCCAGAAATGGCTGGTTTTGGGGTGGAAATTTGTGGTGAGTGTGCTCCCATCTGGAAGAATTCCCTGAGCTGGGCCCTGGCACAGCAGGTTGGATACCTGGTTCCATGAGAAATTCTGTGGCTTGGGACTAAACAGCACATTTAGACCTTTCTGAGTGCTTCCCACTGAGTATCTTCATTTACTTCTGGCTTGGTTCTGCAATATTTTGACATTTGAGAGAGAGGGAGTGATTCTGTTCAGTCTCTGGTTAATGTTTGTGTTCTCAGTGTCTTTTTAATGAGGATTTTTGCTGGGCTCTCTTAATCCCAGTCTTTAAAATAATATTTCCACATCCTCCACAGCATCCAGGTAAGTCGTGTTGAAGGCACTGATTAAGCAGGGGCTAATTTGGGATTAAAAAAAATCCACCCTGCTGCAGCCAGAGAAGCTGTGCCACTTCCTAGGAGAGAGGATGTTCCTGGCAAGGCCTTCCCCTCTGCCCCTCACCTGGGCACACCTGGCTGGGGATCAGCTCTCTGATGAAATGGGAGTTACTGACACAGGCTTGGAATTTCTCAGGGAAGCCTGCAGGACTCAGCAGCCAAGAACTCCCTGGTAATTTTGTTCTCACCTCTATTGCTGGCTGGCTTTTCAGAGCTCCAGTATATCCACACCTCCATCTGGAGATGTTAATGCATTAATACAGAGCAGGGTGAGTGTCACAGGGAGGGGGAGGAACTGAGGCACAGGCAGATTACACAGTTTCCAGAGGCATAGAGCAGTTATAGGATTAATTGGTGCTAGGCAAGATCATGGACTTAAATATATTCTTGCTTTGAAGATTTTACTGGGAGCCTGCACAAATGTGTGACAGCAGAACTGGGTTTCAAGCCTCAGTGTAAATTATTGTGATCAGATCTAGCCCACTTAAAACTGGTAGTTCATTTTAATTGAATTGTATTAGTCTGGACACTTTATGAATACAAAAAGCATCGGCCCTGTCAATTCCTGCAGGGTTGGATGTGATTTAAATGGATGTGGATGCAGGTGTCCCCAGATTTCACCTCTCCTCTCTGATCTCATGGAGAATCTGTTCAACTCTTTTTGGGACCGAGCCAAAGCCTGTTGACATTAATGAAGACTCTTCTCTCAGCTGAAAGAAATGAATGAATCAGATTTTTTTTTTTTTTCCTAAATTCTGTGGAATATACCGTGGAGAGCTTTAGGTGAGGAGTGGGCTCAGTGAGGATGGACAACTCCTGGGCAATTCTGGGTGTTCTGTCTGTGCCAGTGAGTGAGAGGGAAGAGCCCTGGAGTGAGAGGCAGCAGACAAGGAATTTGGGCTGTGGAAGGAATCACAGGATGTATTTTTGTGGTTTGTCATTACTGTCTGTGATTTGTCCAGGAATTCTGTGTGGGAGCTAGTGGAGAAATGCAGGGCATTTATTTAACTGCAGTTTTGGGCTGTTTCCAGAGGGAAAACTCTTGCCCTCCCTCACGGAGTGCCAAGTCTTTTTAGCTCGTGGTATTCTGAGCAGAATCGTTGCCTCCTGCTCATCTGTGGATGTGGTGAAATGATTTTATAGGTGATCTCCATAGCCATGTGTGCTGTTCGGTGGTGATGTCTGAGGTTTATTTGAAATCTGCCTTCAATTTTAGTGCAGGAAATGCTGGGACAGTCCCTGGCTGGTGAACTCCAGCCTGTGGGGTTACACCACACTCAGACAGCTCTGCCTACACCTGAGTTCCTCAAGATTAATAGCTAATTAAACTGAATTTAGCTAAATATTTGGGCATGTTAGTCTGTGTACTGCACAAACAAGATGCAGGGAAACAAAGGCTTTAAAAGTGTCCAGAGAAGCATGTGCAAATGTCAGCTAACTCGGATTAATTGGCAATTGGGTACCTTGAGATGGAAACTCAGGGCTTGTCATGATAAATATAATTAATGGCCTGGTATTATGTGGGGAGGTCAATCTGGATGGGCTAATGTTCCCTTCTGGCCTTAATATCCAGATATAACTATGAAATTTCCCATTTCCTCTTCCTTTCTCCTCCTTGCCCATGTACTTGGGGACTCCAGGCTGGCAGAGGCAGGAATGTGTGCTGTCAGCTTCTTTGCATTTCCAGTAATGGAAAGCATCAGTTTTTATAAATCTCATTTTTGCCAGCCCCATCCCCTCCCTGGTTTGGGCTGATATCAAAAGATGATGGTTGAGGGGAATCAGCAGAGCATGAACTTCATGGAAGTGTTTCTCTTTCTCTCCTCCTCAGCTTTCCCCCTCCCCCAGTCCCCTCTAATAAACCCCTGTATACCCAGCCTTTATTCTGTTGTTGAATCCAGTTATTTTCTTTACTTTTAGCAAACTCATCTGTGTCTGATCCTGTTGTCCTCCCTGTCAGATGTAGCAATATTGGAGTGAAAGGGCTAAATTGAGGCTGTTCTGGAACTCTTTGGGAGTCAGCTGAAGCACTGCCGTGGAAGGGGGGTGCAGCACTGGCTCCTTTGTGCCCAAGGAATACAATTTTCCCCTCAGCAAAGGCTCTTGCATCATTTGCATTCCAATGGAACCAGCAAACTGGGCTTGGGTGTGGAGCAGACCTTTGCTGTCAGCAGCAAAGTCGGCCCTTTTCCTACTATCCTTTGGTAAAATTCCCTAAAGTCAGTGGTTTGGAAGGAGTGTTGCTCCCCTAAATTTGGACAGATTTCCCAGTGCTTTTTGCTGCAGTCTGTGAGAAATAGGAACCACCCCACCTGTAAAAAAATCACCTTTAGCCTCTCACTGGGCCTGAGCTGGCTCTTGGAGCTCCTGTCTGAGGCTTACCAACCTGAATAATTTCATTTATTTCTGTGCCCTGCTGATTTGGGACCCTCAGGGGCACCGGGCTGGAGCTGCTGGGGTCCCCCCTGCCTCACGTTGTTCCTGCCACGCTGGGAATCACATCCCACCTTCTGTCCACAGCCCTGTGTCTGGGATGTGACACCTGGAGGAATTCCCCCTCCTTTTCCTGCCTGGGAACGTCGGCCTGCTGCTGGGAATATAGAGCCAGCTCCAAAAGTAATACTGACAGACTTCAGAATTACGATACACTGAAGCTGCGGCGTAATTCTTTGTTGAAGAAGTTAGAGGCCTAAAATGTTAAGGCTTATTGTTATTCCGAGTTGATAATCTCTGCCTTGCTTTAATAATTTTTCCTCATGCCTGGATAGCCTGCGAGTTGCACAATAATCACTCACACAGCTTTGTAATCAATGCCCAAAGTAATAGGATTCCGCTGGCCAACGGCAATTAATAAATTTGTGTCTTTTTTAAAACACTAGCAAGTCGGGCCTGAAATACGACTGACTGGCTTTCCTCATTTGCATATTTATTGCAGTGGAAAAATTCTTGCCGAATGATTGATGTTGAGCCTGCCTCTTGAATTCCAAACAGCACATTATTATGAAATGAAAAATGCCGGCCATACAGTTGATTAAAGTTGAAGACAGTGGAATCGGTGTTTTTTAAGATTGTGGGAGAATTAAAGGCATATTTTAATAGATGTTGACAAGAAGTGAACTAACAAAAGCAAAGCAAAGGATTTGCTTGAAAAGATTTAATCAAACGTGTTTGGTGGGGGATTAATTGCTGGGGATGACGAGTGCAAGTGGATGGCTGCTGGATGTGAATGGGGAGCATTGTTCTGAGGCCAGCTCATCGAGGGCCATTTTGACCTGGAGTTTAACTCCTGTCCCACAGCGCCTTTGAAGGGAGGGAAGATTCCTCCTCTCCAGCGAGTGCTGGGATAAACCTGTGCACCAGGTGGAGATGCTTCTCATTGTGTGCAGCAGTGGAAAATTAGAGCTTGGATTCCTCTCCTCCTCTTGGTTTGCGTGATGTGAGCTCTGTGCTGGGGACACAGGGGCTCCTTGGGGACACAGGGGCTCCTTGGGGACACAGGAGCTCTCCGTGGAGGCAGGGGGACACTCCCAGTCTGGTGCAGCTCAGCTTTGAGGGCTCTGCATCCCCTCATCCCAGTGCCAGCATTGCTCCAGCTTTTCCGTGTGAGCGCTTCCCCAGCCTGGGGAGGTGCAGGGAGAGTGGAAAGCATTTTGTACCTGTGATATTCCAGTGATGCCAGAGCCTCAGATTTAACTGAGGGGGAAAAGTCCATCATTTCCAGTGCTGGCACGGGCTCTGAACTGGAGCTGTGTGCTGGCTGGGTGGTGGTTCCTGCTGGTACAGCCTGGGAAGGGTTTTTCCATGGATTCAGTGTCCCTGCTTGCAGCTGCTAGGGAGGGTGGAGTGAGACCTCATCCTCAGAGGTCACAGAAAGGAGTGCAGGGCTTTTCCTGGGTGAGAAGCTGTGGGAATGCTGGGCTTGGAGTGTGGATGAGCCCAGAGCCCCCCTGGCAGCCCATCCCCATGGATTCCACAGCAGCTCTGGGATCAATCCCTGCAGCTGGGTCCCCCTGCTCCAGTTTGTCCACAACCCCTGGCACTGACAGAATTGATTTTGTGTGGTTTGAGAGCAGCAGGACAGGTTTCATCTCTGGTGGGTCTCTTGACACTTTGATCCATGGCAGTGCTATCCCTGAGTGCAGCTAAATACTCCAGGGCTACTTCCAGCCTGGCTGGAGGGCTGGATGAAACGAGGACTTATGAGGAGTATTGAGAGGAAGATACACTTTGATTTACTGGTGCTGGCTCCCAGCATTCTGGGTGGATTGATCTGCTGCCTGCTGGATCTGGAACAACTTTTTCCCTCCTGGACACAAAATGAAGGGGTTTCTGTGGACTCTTAAAAGTGATTCTTCCAAGGTAGTGTCTCACCACTGACACTCTGAGTCCCATCTGAGCTGGAAATTATATTCCAGCCACGTTTGTGTTCCTGTTTCAGACAAGGAGCAGCAGTACAAAAATCCTGCTGGGGGTAGGAGGGTCAGTCAGTGTCCAGCCTCCTTTCCAAGTGACCCAGTTTGTATCCATGGAGCAGTTTTGGTTTGTGCTGCCTTCATTCACAAATGGGGCCAGACCCTGCCCCGAAGCAGGTGATGTAAAGGCAGACAAGAGCTTCAGAGGGAAGAGGAGGCTGGGAAGAAAACAACCCCTTCTGGAATTAAATGGGAGATGGATAGGGCAGGGCTAGATGGGAAGAGAGCAGAGGAGGGTGACACTTGGTTTCTGAAGTTGAGTTTACAGCACACTTAAGCAGCCAACAGTAGAAGTGAGAATGCCATCCAATAATGCTATTAAATACACAAGAACTGAGAACAGGGAAATTACCCTGCTGTAAGAGGCTCCTGATGAAGCCACTGCCTGGAATAATTAGCCCTCCCACCTGGTTAGACACACGGTCATTGTCTTCCCTGCCCTCCCCAGCCCCTTCACTCCAAATAAAACTGCTCCCCAGCCCCGTTTCTGCTGGGGTCTGTATCTCCTAGCCTGGGGCAGCTTTGAGCTTGTCTTTATTTCCTTGCCTGCTCACCATGGCCCTGCTGTACCCCAGAAGGGCTGGAGTGCTACTCCAGTTGTAATTGCCAGGATCAAAGCTGCCTGGGGTGCATTAGCACTGCTGCTGGAGGAGAGGCAGCGGGGAGAAAATAAACAGTTTGGGAAGCTTTGGGGACATTTGGCTGCGTTGCAGGCAGTGGGAAGGGTTTTGCTGGTGTAAGCTGTGCACTCAGGCGAGGGTGGGGGCACTTGGCTCCTGCAAGTGATGCTTTAGCTGCAGACACCTACAACAAATGCATTTTTAAGGGCTTTTGTCTGTTTGTCTGGTGGAATTGTTTTGATGCTCACACACGTCTGATTTACAAGTGCAGCAAACCTAATCCGTTAATAGGTTTATAGAGAGGAGTTGTCAGAGTGTATCTATAATGAACCATGGGCTCGGGGAGGGTGAGTCCAACAGCTGATCTGCAACAAAAATCTTAAAGCATCTTCTCCTTGACATTGCTGTTGCTGAGGTCAGGCCATAATTTATCTGGAGGTGGTGACAACTGAGCAATATCACAGTGGGAACACGCAGGAGATTGAGACCTCTGAGTGTCTGGGCTGATTTCTGCCTCTGCCTGCCTGAGGAAGATTTGCTGTTCACTCTACCCGTGACATCTGCATCCCCCACTGAAGAGCAGAAATAAAGGAAAAATGGATAGTGGGGAAAACTCCAAAGACATCTAAAGGGAGGCTGGGGGGGTTAAGTAGAGCAGCCCCACCAGCTCCGTGGCAGAGGAGGCACCAGGAGAAGCTCTGGGGAAGGTCCCAGCTCCTGCTCTTCACACAAACCCACCTGCCCTGTCAGCCAAAGGTCAGTTCAGGGTTTTGGATAGGAAAGCTGAGCCTGTGATGGATGTGCAAAGGGACAGTTTGTGGAGGCCTGGGCAGACACTTGTTTTCTATCAGAGAGTTCTGCAGGGAGGCTTGTTGGTTGCCACAAAAGAGCTATTTTTGGGGAGCAGATGCTGTGGCAGTGTGCAGTTGGCCTGTCCCACAGTCAGCTGGAATTGTGTGTCCTTGGAGAGCCCACAGCCATTGGAACAGGCACTGCATGGATACAGGAAAACTGTCAGCTGCAAAAGGGGACACACAGCATCACATCTCCCTTCAGGATTTGTGTGAACACCCTGGAGTGCAACTGCTGATCCCAATAGAAATCACATTCACACTGTGTATTGATCAATTTATACCACTCCACCCCATCTTCCCTTTCTTCCTGAGGATCTCTGGGCCTGCAGTTGTGCTTTTCTGATCAGAACCTTCTCATTAAACTCATCAGGTCGTGGTTTAAAGTTTCCTCCGTAGGTCAGATCTTGTCACTCATGTCTCTTGCTCTGCAGGTTGTAAAGCCCTGGAGGCCTTGCTGAAAGTGCTGGTGGAACTTCAGGATGAGCTGCTTTATCAGTACCCAGGCACGAGGCATCTGGTCGATGGAAAGCAAGCAAAAACTGAGAGGTAAATGCAAAAAGAGAGAAGTTCTTCCTGAACCCTTTGGTCTCCAGCAAACAGGACAGTGCCCAGCCTTCCTGACCACCCTCACCCTGCTGCTCTCTCACTTGCTGCTGGGTCTGGGTGACAGACACTCTGTTATTTGAATTCCTTCTGCCTTGTGGGAAGTCTGGCTTGTCATATTACTGATAATGGAGCAGGGGCTAAACCATGGGGCTTTTAACAAAATTATCAGTGTGGTGTGGGCTGGTGGTGGAGGGGCCATCAAGGACTCACCCATTGCCTTAGGGAGGGACAGGGTGTTTATCCTGAGTGGTTTTGTTGCAGTGAGGATGAAATCCCAAGCAGCAGCGATGAGGAGCCAGTGGAGAAGGCTCAGGAGAAGAGGAGGAGACTCCCCAAAAGGAAGCTGAAGTTTGAGGAGTACCCTGAGTTCATAGCCAAGCGCTACAAGGACTTCAGGACCTACAGGAACAGCACCTTGCAGAAATGGCACGACAAGACAAAGCTGGCAGCTGGCAAAATGGGCAAGGCAAGGCCTGGTTTGTGTGTGCTGACATGTCTCTCATGGAGCAGGGATCTGGGGAGCAAGTTCAGACTGAAAAAGGGGAAATTTAGGCAGGATACATGGAATAAATTCTTCCCTCTGAGTGTGGGGATGCCCTGGCACAGGGTGCCCAGAGCAGCTGTGCCTGCCCCATCCCTGGAAGTGTCCAAGGCCAGGTTGGACTGGGTTTGGAGCAGCCTGTAAGGTGTCTCATGGTAGTTTCTGTGTTCTCTCAACCAGACATCCCATCACAGCCAATCTCCAGCAGCAAATAATCTCCAGGAAAATGTCACTCTTGCTGCTGCAGGAGCTGTTTGTGGTTCCTCCCAGAAGCAGGGCCCTCTGAGGCTCTCCTCCTCCACGAAGTGTAGGCTTTAATACAATGGGTAATCATTTCACCCAGAGATCCAGGGTCTCCTCACATCTCTGAGTTGGTATTAATCATTGAGAAGTTAATCTGAACCAGAACAGCAAAGGCATTTTATTAAGCCAGGCGTCAACTTGCCTCAGGTTGGGAAGGCAGAGCGAGGGAGAAACAAATAAAAAATCCTCTCAGAAATCCCCGCAACGAGCCGCAGACCCCCTCCCTCCTCTTGGAACTGCTTATCCAGTGACAGGGGAAGCCAGAGGAGCTAGTGGTGCCTGGGGGAGAGCCGTGTGTGTTGTCTGACACTGCTTGATGCCGTGCAGGGCTTCGGAGCCTTCGAGCGCTCGGTGCTGGCGCAGATCGATCACGTCCTGCTGGACAGGGAACGATTGCTGCGGCGCACCCAGACCCGCCGCTCCCTCTACACCGTGCTGGGCAAGCAGGAGCAGCAGCCAGCCCCTCAGCCTGAGCCTGACACCTCGGTAAGGAGGGGTTTCATTCTCTGATTCACCTTGGGAAACTCTGCCGAGCCAGCGCCTGGTGCGGGTGGTGTGCTCCCTTGGGAGGAGGAGGGCTCCGAGTGTTGGTTGCTGCAGTGTAATGGCTGAGTAAAAAAAAAAAAAAGCAAAAAAACATTTCAATTCCAGTTTTGTGATGTTTGGGTTAGCTGCTGTCCCAGTTGTTGGCAGGGGAAAACAAGGTTTTAGGCTGGAGGAGTGCCTCTCCTTGTGTGCTTGCTAAATCTGATTTTTGAGGTAGCAGCAGCAGAACTTGGTTTTCACTCTACAGTTTAGTCTTTAAGCCAGAAAGTCCCTTTTAAAGGGAAAGTCCCTTTTGAAATCATACTGCATATAACCTACAGAATATGTTAGTAGTAAGCCCTTTATTAATTTAGTATTTGAGAATGAATAAATACTCAATTCTGAGAGATCAGGTAGAATTACTGCACTTGCAAGATGTATTTTGCCATTACGTTAAAAATATCTGTAGTATTTTGCCAGAAAGACTTTGCACAGTCCTATTTATTTCCTAGTAAAGGCATCATAAATCTGCTTTGGCATTGGCAGCGTTTCTGCCTTGCCTTTAAATGTATTCCTGGTCTTTAAAAGCTGGTTATGTTGGGAATTTTCCCCATTCCTTCATATCATCAAATGTGTTTACAAGCTGCTGCATGGGATGTCTCTGGAGTTAGGGACAGAAATGTGCACATACGAGCTCTCAGTGTTTCCTTGGTGCTTCCAGGAAGTCCTCCCTCCCTCAGATTCCAACAGGCACCTGAAGGACATCGATGAGGAGATATTTGATGATGATGACTTTTATCACCAGGTAGGTGATGGTAAATGTGTGTTGCAATTACGGCTCCAGTTGGGTTTTAATACCTACAGAGAAACTGCATTTGGTTCTATGCTCCATATTTCTCTCCACCCGTGAAACTCAGTTACCTGTTTTAACACCCAAAATCTCTGCAAGTCCCTCAGGGCACTCTGCTCTCAGTTTTTGCTGTAGTTTTTTGTGGGTGTTAGAAGTTGCATTGTGGATGTGAACTTGCTGCAGGAGCTGTGCCCGTTGTTCTCCCTGGGGAATGTGGCTACACAGGAGAAAAGGCTCTGGATCCTCTCTCGTCTCTGTGGGCAGAGCCCCCTTAGGAAAAACAATCCCAGGGGATCCTCAGGAGCACTGGAAGTTGCTCTTGTCTCAGCCTAAATCATCTCATTTACCTGCTGAATGGGAGAGCTCCTGGGCTGCTCCAGCACTTCTCTTGGAACTGGGCCAGCTTGGATCCCAGCCAGTTATTTCCTTTTATTTGCAAAATTCTTCCAAGCAAGGAATCTGCACCCAGTGCAGGGAAACACTGTGTTTGGTGTTTATTTAATAAAGACACTGCCAGCTTTATGAAAAGTGGAATTGTCACATATTGAAGAATATGTCACTGTAAGTCCTTCCCCAGTGTGTGAAAACCTCTGCCTGCTTTGATGCTCTACACAGGGCCTGAACTTCAGGACTAAACAAATACCATTATATCACTAGAAAGACAAGAGTTTTTTGTTCTGAATAGTTATTAGAGTGGCCAGTAAAGTGCTAGGGGAGTAGGACAGAGCTGCTGCCATGTGAGGATGCCAAATGGTGATGGGAAAAGGGCATGTCCTGTTGGCAGCAGGGATTGAAATCTGTTGAGATAATACTGAGGTGGAATTTGGGGTCCAAGTGGCCCAAAAGCTCAGCTTTGGGGGCAAATTTAACCCTCAGAACACGGAAGAAATGAATTTGGTATAACAAACTCATGGAGTGGAGAAACAGCTGAGGTTGACAAACCAAGGACCTGTGCAGAGAATGTGCTTCTTGGCCATGAAATGTTAAATTTTTTTTCAAAGAAAAACAGCAATGGATGAGTGTCCCCATCTTTCCCTCTAATAACTGTAACTGTGCTAAATTGTGGTTTCAGAAATATGAGCAGGCCCAGCTTAGCTTCTCCCCTCACTGGTTAATTGGGGTGCCGGGGTTAATCTAAATTAAAACTTAAACTAATAGAGGTCATTGAGGGAAGAGAATCACCTGAGTAAAACAAATGGGTCTGCCAGGCACAACTGTATCTTGGCCATTTCCCAGGAGGGAAGTGGCAGCAAATTGGAGCAGTTTGAGGCCCGGGCAGAGGTGAAGGATGGGTGGCAGGGGCTCGGGGAAGGCAGCGTTGCAGATTGCATTCCCTGCTGCTCCAGCTGCAGGAGCAGGACCAGCCAGCAACATCTGGCAGCACAGCCAGGCATGGGTGCCACTTTGGGAACCCCACAGACTGGAAATATGCTGCTGAGCCTGGTGCAGGCTTTAATCACTTCCCAGTCCTTGGCAGCGCCTCCGACAGCTTCTGCCGGCCTCGTACATCACACACAGACATCTGCTGAGCCCACGGGCAGCTACACATCCATTTTCCTCTCTTGCTGGGCTTTTTTTGATCTCTCTCCCTCTGTTCCACCCTTCCCTTCTCCTCCATCCCCAAAATGCTTCCTGGCAGAGAGGATCTGTGCAGATCCCCAGTGTTTGTGGGGTGCCCGTCCTGCTGCGCTGCCCCGGTTCGTGTCCCGTGCTCAGTGGGGTTTGGCAGAGATTGGAACTGAAGCCAGCTCGGGGATAAGGCTGAGGAAAATGGCTCTGTGTGTTTTCTGTCACCTCCCAATTAAATTGGATTCATAAAGTGCTTTCCTTTATTTGTCAGGGCGCTAAGCTGGAGCTGAGCATTGCATTGAGAGCGGGGAGAGCGCAGCACAATGGAACTGCCAGGGTCCTGAATGGCTCTGCTTTCCCTGGGTCACAACTGAGCAGGGCTTTTGTGTGACTCTGTGATTGCATGTGGGCATGGAGATAAAACCTAGGGAGGGAACTGCTGCTCCAGGAGTGAGCAGCACCCAGCTGAGGGTGCTCACAACCTCTGACCCCCGTGCACAGCGCTGATTGCTGCGTGCATTTCAGCACCTGCCTCTTCCTTCCTGCTTAAATCCACGTCCAGGCCTTCCTTTTCATTCTTCCAAATCACATTTTATAGTTATTAATTTGTTTTGATTGCTGCTTAAAAGGTAAACATTCGGATAAAGAACAGCACTGGAAAGCAGCTTCCTCTACGTGTCAGTGTGAAATTAGGCAAGTGAAAATGAACCAGATTTGATGAATGTGCACAAGTTAATGATAACAGAATAAGTAGTTATACTGTTTTATTATAGATTATAATAAAAAGCTCTTTAATTAATCTGTTTTTCTTCTGGAAAAACAATTTTCTTGTCCAGGTCTTAATATTCAGTAGAATTCAGCAGGTGGGTCTGGTGGAATTTTGTGATGATTCAGGACTTAACTCTCTCCTGCCTGTTCATCCTACTTTGCCTTTTCTCCTATTCTTCACTTGTTTTAGAAGCAGTTACAATTTTTATTGTGATGACCCATATTGGGTAGTGATGGAAACCTGAGCTGAATTATAAATATATATAGATAAAAAATGTAAAATATATATTAAATATATATAGAATATAAATAAATATATATAATATATAAAATATAATATAATATATAAATATATAAAGATTAATAGATAAATATAAATAATGCAGTGAAATATTTTTATTTGGGTGGGGGTAATTAAAGTGTTTCAGAAAGCTTGTCACTGGCAGCAGTGAGAGGCTGGAGCCCATTTCCTTTTCCTTTAAATTCTCCTTCATCCGTGGTTTTTAAGGAAGAAAAAGGCTTTTTATTTTTAGGAGTCATATTTACGTAGAATTCATTACAGCTGATATTGCAGCATTAAGACTTAAAATTCCAGCCTGCTACCAGGGAGCTGCTGCTCTGACATGCTACAGTGGAGATTTTATTGTTAGGTTGAAATACTCCTCTGGTAAAGGAGAGAGTGGAAATTGGTTTATTTCCAACAGGAATTAGGTTAGTGTTCATATGCTAAGTGTTCCACTGGTAGCAGCTCTTCCCAGAACAAATGTTCATCACTGCTGGCAGCAGGTATGCCTTGGGAGAATTGGGAATATCCATAATCCCTTTTTTCCTCTGCTCTCCTGCTCCTTCCTCTCCTGGTTTTGGTGGTGGCTTGCATTTTGTGACAGCCCAGGGCCACCAGAGAGGAGCCAGAACATCCAAGGAAACACCTTTGGGAGGGGGAACAGCCAAGGAAACACCAAAACCTTCCAGGAGGGGTTCTCATCCCCCCTCCAGCTGGAATTTATTTACCCCAAGGGCAGCACCCCTAAACTCTTTGGAAAACTTCACTTCTGGGGTGAATTTCCCCCCCAGCAGTTCCCTGTCCTCTCCCAGCACTTTGAGAATGCCATAAACAAGGAATTACCAATCCAGAGAACTATTAAAAGTCGATAATGGTGAAGAATAGAGAAGCCTGGCTTTGTGACAAGCTGGTTTACCTTAATTAAACCGGTGAGTGATTAATATGGACAGCTGATCTTGTGGCTTTAATTAGATGCATTTAGAGTTTTGTGTGAGTAAGAGATGTCTCGAACCATCCCACAGGTTAATGGCAATACAATACTCTTATCACAGGCATGTATCTTTCAAATGGCTGGGTAGGTGGTTAATAACACATTTTAAAGCTTGATTTGGAGCTTCTCTTAATGGGTTCTTTGAAAATAGGCAAATCTGTGCGTCTTGCACAAACCTGAATTTGAATAAAATGGATTTTAAAAAGAGGCTGTCCAGTGATTTCAGTTTGCATTTTATTAAATATAAAAATTAAGCTTTTCAAAAGCATTTTAAGGGGTTGTTAGTATTTGAGCTGCAAACTTAAATTTTCTCTGGTGCTGGTAGAAATCCGAGTTACACAGCTACTGGGTGGGAGCTTGAAAGGGATCTATAGATGGACTTTTTTTTTTTAATTTGATTTGCTCTGTAAGGTCTAAGACAAGTGAGCCTTTTGTCACGAGGCTGATTTCAGCTCTCCTTAGCTCTTTGTCTCAACTAGAAATTCTTAGGGGTCTGCAAATCAGAAAGGTCAGAGAGCGTAGGATTAGAAACACTGATAGATAGTGCATGAAAATGAGACCTAACCTCTAGAATGAAAATTGACCTGTAAAATGAGAAATGAGTCTCTGTTACCCTGGAACATCACCCTGCTGGCATTTCCAGGTCCCTGTGATCCTGCCCACTGGATTTGGATTCCCAGTGCATCTCTGCAGCTGGCACTGAGAGGAGCTCCTGGTGGAGAATCCTGTAGGAAACACTTCAGGGGTTGCAGCAGGGCTCTTGGCTGTGGTGTAAAGGTTTGAGATGTGCAGCAGGGCTCTTGGCTGTG
>JAGMWU010000020.1:1403095-1425743 GCA_018697195.1 Certhia americana | reverse complement strand
TGTCAGGGTTTGGGATGTGCAGCAGGGGGGCAGGAGCTCTGCTGGCAAACACCAGCACTTCCTGAAAACTCAGCTGGCATGGACAGCTTCCCTCTGCTCCCGTGGTTTGTCCTCCTGGGCCCAGCTTTTGGCAGGAGCAGCTGGGATTGGGAGCTGAGCTGAAGGATGGGGTTGTGCTCCCCTGCAGTTGTGTCTGCTGAGCTGAGGTGCTGCGAGTTCAGGGAAGAAGTGAAGGAGGGAAAGCAAAACAGGATCTGTTTCAAATCAAAGCCTTTTGGGGCTGGAATTGCCTAACTCTGTCTTCACACATCAGGGCTTAATGCTGATGGTGATTTACTCACACTTCCTAGTTAATAATTAGACATTGGGAGACACCATATATCACTCCTAATGGAATATATGGGGTCTGATGAGAGTTTTCTGTTTTGACTAATAAATTTTAAGCAGAATCGCCAGGCTTAATGAAATATTACCATTTGGGAAGTGGTTTAAGTCTTGTGCTGGGAAAACAGTGTTGCTTTATTCAGTAAATGAATTTATCATTCACTCTGTACCCCGAGCCCTGGCTGGCTCTGGAGCACGGGCTGGATGCAAGACTCTGAACCAGAAAGCAGAAAACTAATCAAATCCTTAAAGACCAAAGGCAGCCAGGCAGGCCTGGGCTGACTTTTTCACTGGTAGCCTCTGGCTACATCCACTTTTATTTTAGTAACCATTGTTAGCATGATTTATAACCTCAGCTCAGAGACGTTCTCTATTTAGATGTAACAAGATGCTTCACAGCTTTTACTTCCACTTCCTAATTTCCCTCTTGCTCCTGCTTTTTTTTTTTTTTTTTTTTTAAACTTCTCCCTCATCTTTACCTCGCTTTGCTCTTCCAGGCAGTGTCCCCAGTCCCACAGCTGACACTGCACTGGAAGAACATTTGGAGCACTTGAGGCCTTGTTAGCCCCAAGGTCCACAGAATTGCTTCAGGGTTAGAAGCCCGCCCCAAAAATGCATCTTGGAATGGTTTGGGTTGGAAGGAACCTTAAAACTTAGCTTGTTCTACCCCATCCCACAGGCAGGGACACCTTCCACTGTCCCAGGCTGCTCCAAGCCCTGTCCAGCCTGGCCTGGGACATTTCCAGGGATCCAGGGGCAGCCCCAGCTGCTCTGGGCACCCTGTGCCAGGGCCTGCCCACCCTCCCAGCCAGGAATTCCTTCCCAGCATCCCATCCAACCCTGTCCTCTGGCATTGTTCTCACCAGTGTGGGCACAGCTGTAAGGTCCTGGGGCACTCCTTGGTGTTCCAGTCTGGATTTCTGGGCCAGCAGGAGGAGCCAAGCCCTGCAGGGAATGTTCCTGTGCCAGGAACAGGATCAGAGGAGACAGCAAACACCCCTCACTGCTGGAGCAGGAGCAAACCACCCTCACCTCCCTGCACCACTTGTGGCTGCTGCTCCAAGCCTCCCTCCCACCTTGCTTTTGACAGAATATTGACTGGGAAGCAAGATCCCATTTCTGTTTAGCCTTAAGGGCAGCTGTTTGCAGAGTGGTGGTGCTACACAGGTTTACTGTGCCGTGTGTCTGTGTAACACTGGATTTGGATCTCGTATTTAGCTGCCAGAAGTGACTGTGATGAAGTGGCAGAGATAAACTGATAGATTGTGTGCCAGAAAGATGTTGGGAATCAATCAGATAAACAGGGCAGAGAAGTAGCTTGCTGTTTTCTAGTGATAATAAACCAGTGGCCTGGCTCCTGGAATTTTTTAATGTAATTGCTGCAGTAATAATCTCCAAAAATAAGCAAGTAGAAGGAAAAAAAAAAAAGTAGTGGCAGGTTTTTAATTATGTTTGAATCACTCTTTTTTTTTTTTTTTTTCTGGTAATGTGATGTGTGCCTCGAAGGAGAGGAAAGTACAGGGAGGAGGAAAAGCATCCTGCATCCTTTCTTCCCTGGAATTGCCTGGATTCTGATTCCAGGTGGATCTGTTTCTGGGCTGAGGCAGTAAGTTCAGTAGTTGGTGAAATGTAGGTGTCCATAAAGCAGTTTGTTCCCCTCAGTTTGGGAGGGTTTATTTCTGTTCCTTGCGTTGAGATCTTGGCCAATGCCCAAGGCACAGCACGCACGGTTTGCAGTGAGTGGTGATAAACACACAGCACCAGCCAAGGATCCAGAAAGGCTGTTCACAACATCCTTTGGCTGCAGGAAGCAAAGAGGACAAACCCCAGCCCTCAGGGCACGAAAAGAAATAGAAAAGGCTGCTTGAGCATCCCTGCTGTAGCTATAAAAAGGATTTTGCTGGGCTGTTCTCCGAGCGAGCGTCGCTGCCCAATTTCTGTTTGGGAATTGTTCCAGTTCCCCCTGCCCTTCCCTAGGAGTGTGGGGCTGAGCTTTCCCTGCACATCTGCCCCTCTTACACCTGTGGGAGCTGGCTGCACAACAACTGTGCTGATTTCCAGTGGGGTTTTTTTTTGTCTTTCCTGCAGCTCCTGCGAGAACTGATTGAGCGTAAAACCACTTCCCTGGACCCCAACGACCAGGTGGCCATGGGCAGGTGAGTGTGACATCCCTGCCTGCAGCCCAGCACAGTGCCCTGTGCCCTTCCAGGCCAGCTCATGTAGAGGGCAATACCCTGAGTTCACCTGGAAAAAGGTATTATTATTATTATTATTATTATTATTATTAGTTAGGAAGCTGATCCTCTCTGACAGACTCCTGAGTTATGGATCACCAAGTCTTGCCTTTTGGCTGTTTCTGGGGATGATCCTCTGGAGATGTTTCCCCACTGGAAAGGTTTGGTCCAGGTATTTCTATCTCTCAGTGGTTCCTGCACCACAAAGTGGCACAAAAACTGGCTGCCCACTGCTGAAATTTGGCTTTGTCTCTTTATCATCTCTGCTTTTGTGTTTTAGAAGAATAAACCTTCTGACATCAATTGCTGTGTATCCCTCCTGTAAGGAAAGGTTCTGTACAATTAAAACAATATCAGAGAATGTTCCCTGCATGAAAAAATAAATCTAATTCCTTGCAGGGAAGTTCTTATTTCTCTGTTTAATTCTAGAGTTAGTAAAGAATTTTCCAAATGCCACTTCATGAGCAGTTTACATTGAAATAGCCATGGAATTTCTCTAATTCAGGAAAGTGTAAAAGGCAAGGAAAGCTGGAAAAGCTGGAGTTGGGCTCTTCCCTAAAACAATTTTGGGAGGTGGTTGTCTATAAGAAGGGGAAGAAAATGCATCAGGAAATTTTGTGGTGGTGCAACAACTTTTCTCCTTGTAAAATATCACCCAGATTTTAGTGCAATGTGTCAAATTTATTTTGTATACGTCTGGAATATTATGGAAAGCTATTCACTATGATTTAACACGATATAGACAAAATTACATTTAAGTGGTGATTGCATTGTACATTTATCTGACTTTACAATAAAATAGATTACAGTAATTAAGATTATATTAAGATTGCAGTAATTGGATTTTGTTAGATTTTTTCCCTGATGCCGAGTTTTCATTGTATAAATCAGGTGAGATGACTCTCGCTTCAGTTAAAAAAAAAAAATATATTTATTACCAGGAGAAGTTTTTCCCTGCTGGAAACTTCTTTGACTTGAGGAAGTTGTGGTTGAGAAGTGGAGCTTTTAGTACAGAGAGAGTTTCTGGGAGTGTTCAGGGGCTCTGAAGTTGTGTTCCTGTTATTCTGCATTCCCCAGGCAGTGGTTGGCCATCCAGAAGTTACGGAGCAAAATAAAGAAGAAAGTGGACAGAAAAGCCAGCAAAGGAAGGAGAATCCGGTGGGTAACACCTTCTGTAAGCTCACACAAATCCTGATTTTGTAAAAAAAAGCCTGGAATAAGAGCTTGGGAGCATTGCCTCAGTCAGGCTCTGAACAAACCCCAGAGCAAGGTGCTCACATGTCCCTGAGCCATTTGAAGCTGTAATTTCCAGAGAGAGCCAATAAACCCCTCTTGTGCAATTTATATTTCCTGACTGAGACGTGGGCAGCACCTCCAGGGGAAGATGTGCAGAAATACCTCAGGTAAATCTCTATTTCTCACTGAGTGCCAGCTGGAATTTGGTGTCAAATCTCTCTCTGCTGGTAGCTCACATCACAGCCTCCTTCATGTCTGAATCATTTCCCTCCTGGATCACTCAGGAGCTCAGTGGAAGAATCTTCCAGGTGGGAAGGGAAGCAGCCTGGGGAGCAGGAGGTGTTTCCCCTTTGCAGAGCAGCTCTCTGAGCCTCCCTGAGATCAGCATGATTTGTGGAGGAGGAGGGAGGATGCTGAAAAGCTGCTCTGCTTCCTGAAAAATCCACCACATTAACCATCCTTTGTGAGTAAACTATAAATCCTGAGTTTAGATGGCATCTGATAGAAAGTCAGTGGAGTCAGTCTGGGTCTGGCCTGGCATAGCAATTTTTAAGATAGATGTCATAAGATAATTTATTGAAAGAGGGAAGAGCTACTTTGTTGGCCTGAAAAGCCTGTAATTATTGACTATCAATATTCTTTTCTGTCAGCATCACATATAATTGGATATATTCAGGATTCAGTCAAAACTCCTGACAACATCACACAACTGAGGCAGCCTCGTAAACCTCCAGGAATAATGGGAAGTCTCCCATTGTGTGCAGTCTGTGCCTTCAGCAGTGCTGGGACAGCAGCTCACCCCCTCTGTCAGCTGCCTCCTACATCTTAGGTGCCTCTTTTTGCTTCTTTAGCTAAGAGTTGTACTGACCCTGCAGGGAAAACGACAATAAAAGAAAGAAAGGTTCACTGTGGTTGGGATTAAGATGCAGTTAAGCTCCTGCATTTTTCAGAGTAGGGCAGTAGAACCCAAATGGGTTTTTTTAAATAGTTTGGTGCTTCCACTGAGAGACTTGGTGTCACCCCAGGTACATCCCTGACTCTGTTCTTCTCTCTCCTTCTCTAAAATTGACACAGCAGTTCTTAAAATTCTTTTCATGGGAAAGGAAACGTTGAGATCCTGGAGAGGTATTTAATACCAAGTTTCATCTGTCTCCTTAACTCTTCCTTTCTAGCAAAGCTTCAATATCACAGCCTGTTTGGGTGCAATGTGCTGGTTTATTGTAGGGGCTGAGGATGTTCAGGTGCTTCCAGAAGCAGTGAGTCTTCCACTGGACACGAGAGGGAAATTTGGGCACTAAGAGGGGAAATAAGTTCATCCAAAAATCAAACTCCAGAAGCCTGGGGGAGGTAGCTATGGAGAAAGGATGCTTGCACACCTCTTGTACTCAGTGTTTTCTGAAAGACACCTGGGGTGTCTTTCTGTCCACCAAGTGAAATGTTTTCCATCTGCTGGGCTGGGGTTTTTTTTAAGCCCTGGTTTCAGAAAGCAGGCAGCTGTGGACAGGCAGCTGGTGCCAGGGGCTGTACCCCAGTGCCAGGCTGTGCCCTGCTGTCCCCAGGGAGCTGCTGGTGGTGGCTGCATCCTTGCAGCACCACACCAGGGCAGGGACAAAGGCTGCAGAGTGCAGAGGAGCCCTGGTGTGAGGCTGAGGAGCCTTCTGAGAGAGGCTGTGAGCTCAGCATCCCCCAGAGAAGGTTCCTGCACATGCAAACAAAAGGGAGTGCAGAGGTGACAGAGTGGGAAGGTGATTCTGGGCAAATGCTAGTGAATCCTTTTGCCTGCTATTTGTCAAGCTCTAAAAATAGCAGCAGCCTGGATGGAACACCTCAGGCTGGGGCAGGCAGTGCACACAAATGCCTGGCTTTGGAATCCCCTGCCCTTGGACACAGGGTTTAAAGCCTTCTCCTTCGGAGGTTCTCAGTACCCTGTTAAATTTTATGTCAGGTCCTTGAATATAAATCATGAAATCCCTGCAGGCTCCTGCCCAGGGAGGCAAATGGGAAGGGGATCCTCTCTCTGAAGGTGCAGGACAGTTTGCAGCAATGTTTTGGTGATGAGAATATGCCCCCTCCCACCTCTGCACAGGCCTTTCCCTGCCTCCTTTTTGCCTTTTTTTTTTACATGCTCCCTTTGCAAGTTACTCAGGGGCAGATTTTGCAGCTCTGAAAATGGCTCCAGAGTGGGATTTTGCTGTCTTTTAGGGCCCTGCAGAGCACAGAGCAGGGCAGGAGGGGGAGCAGATGGATGCTGGAGCAGGTCTGATGCTCCTGCTGCCTGCAGTGGGCCCAGGTTTCAGCAGGTGATGAGGATGCCAGCTGAGGGAGGGCTGGGAAGGAGGGGCTGTTTGTCTGTCTGAGCCCTCAGGGCTGTCTGTCTGGGTGCCACAGTTCATGGGTGCTGCTGGGGGAAAGCATTTGCTGTTCCTCAGTTCATTGCATCACCTGATTATTCTGAGAGGGGAGGGGGAGCTGGCAGCTCCAGCTGGTGACTCCTTAGGGCTCAGCTCCAGAAAAGCTCCCAGGGCTGTTCCTGGGCAGGCAAGCAGCATTTCCTCCTGCTGAGCAGTTCCTGATGTGCTGCCTGCTGCTCTCCTCAGGTACCATGTCCACAGCAAGCTGGTGAGCTTCATGGCACCTATTGACCTCTGCACAATGAATGATGATGCCAGGTGAGTAAGAGATTAATTATGTTTCTCAAATGGCTCCATGACAGCGTGGTATTGACCTGTTCTTCAGCCTGTCACCCTCTCCATTCCTTCTTATCAGTTCCCCATTTGTCACTGGCACCACAGCCTGGGTGTCTTGGTCACATCTGTCCTGGCAGCCTGACTGAGCTTTCTCTCTGTAATTACTGTGACACCAAACGAGAAATTGTCATAAATCTCAGCACTGATGTTTTGATTCCTGCTGTAGAACTCCTCCCATTTTGAAATGTCCCAGTTTTATGGAATTAGTTTGGAATTACACAGCTAAGCCTGCCTGGTGTCTTCAGGTAGGATCATAGCTCAAAAAGAGCTTTTCTTCCAACAGAAATGGCAACTTCTGCATTCTGGTTAATGGGCATTTTCTTAGCTCAGTTAATAACTGGAATAGTTCTCACAAGATTCACTCAAGACTTTTATGTTGCTCGTGTTTATCTCTATTTAAAGAGTAAAGAATTTTATTGGAAGACTATAATGTTTTAATGTGGTAATTAGTAAAGAAAACACCAGTGAAGTTCTGTGCACAGTTACCAGTCAGCTCTCCACATACCTTCCCATATTCCTTCAGCAATACACTTTAAACCCAAATCTCCAAAAGCTGAGCTGTTTGTGGCAAGGAGGTGGAATAATTTTTCCAGTGAATGGATGGAGAAAGCTTGAGAAACATCTTTCCCCTGGGTGGTGGAACATGTTTGTGCTTTGTGAGGGAGAGATGTCATTTGTCTGTTGGTGAAATGGAAACCAAATACCTGCTGCTCTTTTGCTGCTGCCTTTTGGGGGATTGCAGGGACTTATGGATGAGAAGTTTTGTGTTCACAGGACCATCAGTGCATCTTTCACAGAGTTGCTTTACTCTGCTTTTTTCTCTCTACTTTTTTTTTCCCAAGCAAAGCTCAGCTGCTCTGATTTTTCAGTATTGTTTGGATCCTCTCACCACAAAAAGAAATGTGGTGGGCTCCAAGCTATTCCTCCAGCCATGCAGTCCTAATATTTAGCTTAAATTTCCCTCTGCTGTAATTTAGGACCATCATTTCTTGTCGTGTTCCAGGTGGGAACAGATTCTTGCTTCCTCTTTGCAGCAGCCCTTGCACATTTGAGTGGGAATCCTTGGTGTTACTTTTTGTCTTCCTCCCCACTTTACACCATTTGTGTTTGCATCTATACAGAGAACTCACCCAAAATAACTGCATGGGTGTCTGGAAATTAGGCTTTTTATAGAAGTTTTGGTTCAGCTCTTCCCCAGATGAAGAGATCTGCTGCTCTCAAGTCATTTATTTGAAAATCAGAGTCACTCTCTGGGGGTCAGCTCCCCTCTGTGTTGAAAATGCCCCTGCCCTTGGCATGAGCCACAAGAACTCTGTCCAGCACACAGCTGGGCCTCACAAGGCAAGAAGAATTCAACATCTGCAGGTGAATTAAAGAGAACAAGCCAGGCCTGTGTGCTGGAGAGGGGAGCAGCAATGATCACAGCTTCCTTTTGTGGCTGAAGCAGGTGATTTTATTGTTTGCAAGGGTGAATTACTGGACTGGAAATGCACGTGTACACTTCACAGAGATGTGACTGTGCTCTGAGCCACTTTTATTTCTTTCTGGTCAGGCACTCCTAAAAAGCAGAAATAACACACCTCTGATCACTGTGCTGTAGTGGGGGAGATTTCCCAGTGCCAGTGAGCTGTGTATAAAATGGATGTGGAAACAGCTGGCAGAGCTTTCCCTCTGAGTTCTGCCAATGGCCACGGGGGCAGGAAGACACCAGGAAAATGGCAGTAAATAAATAAATCTGTGTCTGCAGATGTGGGTGGGCCTGGGGATGGTGCAGAGTGCAGAGACTGAGTGCTGCTGTGGTTCTGGTTCCTCCATGTGCAAACAGGAAAGACAAGAAATCCCTGTGAGGAGAAGCTGCCAGGAGAAAGGGATCACTCCAGATTTTACAGCCTGGATTGGAGAAGAGAAACAACTCAAATAACTGCCTTTGTCACCATCCCTGTCACCATCCCTGCCTCTCTCCTGCTGCTGGCTGGGCTAACAGCATTGCTGGAGGCAATTCATCTTCCCCTTGCCCATTTTCCAGGCACCCCAAGCATGGGCAGGGCTCTTTAACCTGGTGCTCACATATTTTATCTTGCAGTGTGTGGGGCAGTGGTGGCCTCCAGCCTTCCTCCTTTTTAACCCCTCTCTGGCAGTATTTTAAAACACACACTGGGAAGTGATTTTTATGGTTACCTTGGGGTTGTGTTTATAGACTTTTAGCACATTTATTGTCCTCTTGGGCCAAGGTCATTGCTGTGTAAATGCTCTGCCTGGGGTCAAGGAACCCAAAGGCAAAGCTGGGAGTGTGTTCTGGGGGTTGTGCAGAGGAGAGAGGAGCTGTCTGGGGCAGGACAAGGTTGGTTGTGGTTTCTCCTGGGTTTGAGGGTGGCATTATGTGGTTTCCCCTTCATGAACTCCCTGTGAAATGGGTTTTTTCCCATCATCAGGACTTGGCCTCCTTCAGATCCATCTTGTGCAGCAGAGCTGGGAGAGCAGGCCAGTCTCTGCTTTGGAAAAAGGGGCACAGAGAGCTGCTAGCCCCTATCTCCACAGGCTTTGGGGTCCAGAGATCCTTTTGGATCCAGGCAAGAGCCTCAGGGAATTCCTAAAGATGCCACACAGGACTGGGCTGGAGCTGAGGTTGAACCCAGACCTTCTGTGCAGTCATTGCCCTGAAAGTCTCCTCTTTCAGGAGGTGTGCACTTGCAGAGAGCTCCTGTGCCAGGTTGATGTTTTTATTTATGGGCAAACTGAGGCTCAGGATTGCCCCTGCAGACCATGGGCAGGTGAGGTGTTCCCAGTGCTGGGCTGGATGCAGTTCCTAACCCTGCTGAAGTCTGTGTTCCTGGAAGAGCTGTGTGTGCATTTGGGGTTTATCCTCTCTGTCTGTGACACACAAACCCTCAGATCCCTGCACTCTGTGTGAGGGGAGCAGAGCTCCCACAGGCACTGGAAAGGGCTGGTGTTACATTACTGCAGAGGCTGCTGAACATCCCAGTTTCACCTCTGCAGGACAGTGACATCCTCTAAGGACACAGATGTTTGGTCCAAACACCTTTATCTCCCAAGACAACTCAGGTTATTCTGACAGGTAAAACAAGATTGTGCAAATATGCAACAGTGATCTAATCAGCTGGAACAACAGCAGTATTTTAACTGGCACTACCTTTTAACAGCATCATTAAGGGCTCTCATTACTCTTTTATTAGAGGCTCACTCTATTTCTTATCAGATTACAGAATGAACATAACTCATGGCACTGATTTGATCTCTTGTTAAAGAGGATTACAGCTTTGCATTAGCTGGGATTGACACGGTTTATAATTTGCTGTTGATGCACAGGCTGGCAGTGTCACACGTGTGACCCCTCCCCACACCCCCCCGAGGGGCAGGGCACCCATACATCATCATTAAACATGGCACCCAGGGCTCTGCAGGGGCCTCTCCTGCAGGAAAGGCAGGCAGGACACGAGGGACACGCTGGAATTCCAAACGGGGATTTACAGATCCCATTTTATAGGGGTTGGTTTATGCCTCGGCAAATGGAGCCTCCTTAGGGAGGAGGAATTTGCAACTTTTATGAGCCAAATCAGAGGGAAGAAGATGGCTCTGATGGGACTGTGTCAAACCATGCAGTGAGGTGGGAATCACTTCCTTAAATCCCACATCCAGGTGCAGGAAATGACCCCCCTGTTGCTGTTATTTATGAGCAGAAACACACAGACTCTAAATAAATTCATCAGAAGGCAAAAAGAGGATATTTTATTAACAAAATGGAACACTTTATATGAAGTACTTTGCTAAGTAAAAAGTGATTGGTGAATGGGAACACCACCTTCTTTATTACCATTGCCTAAATAAGAGAAACAATATATTCTATGTTATGAAAACAAGGATGAAAAACACCCCCTGTTGTTTCAAGAAAGAATATTGTTTGGAGAATATGTTTACACGATTTCTTTTGGGAAAGGGAGAAGCTTTCCCTTGGGAAGAAAAGATCCTGACAGGCCTTCAGCTCTGAAGTTTCAGAGACACAGAATTGTCATCCCCACAACTCCCCTGACTCCAGGGCCCTGCGTGGCACAGGAGCCTCCAGCCCTGCAGGAGCAGAGTGGAGCCTGCTGGGAGGCTGAATTAACACCCAGATTATCCCACTGCCAGTGAGGTTTGGATTAGAGCCTTTCCCTTGGATCCAACCAGGCCCTGTGCATTTTCCCAATCAGCATTCTCCCTTTAGAGTGCAGTTGCTTTGTCACAGAGTGTCTTGCTGCAAGCAGAGGGGGGTACGTAGCAGGAAATCCTGGTATTAAAAGATTAATTTACTTAGATGACATAAGAGTTGAATTAAAAAAAAAAAAATTTAAAAAAAGTTGGTGAGATATCAGCCTTTAGCTTGGCTCACTTCGTTCTTGGGGTATTAAAACACCATGAGAGCAGATTACTGGAGGAATTTGGGCTTGGCAATTGTCAATCCAGGGTGTTCACCAGCACAGAACTCCTGGGAGGAAGCAAAACCCTTCCTGCTGGAAGAACTGAGCCAGCAGCTCCTGTGCTGCAGGGCACAAACCCCAGTGACCCTGCTGGTGTGAGGAAAACACCTCAGAGTTCCTTCAGGCACAGCCTGGAAGAGAGAATGGCCTGCTTTGGGGTTGCTTGAGGTAAAAAAGGAGCAGCAGGAGCATGGAGGGCAGCCTGGAACCAAAGGAAAAATGTTATCCTGTGAAAACAAAGCTGCTTGGATTGATCCTGAGGCACCACAGCTTTGGTATCAGAATCCCAGACTGCTTTGGCTGGGAGAGAACTCAAAGCCCACCCAAAGCCCCAATGTCCAACCTGGCCTTGCAATTTGTTCTCTTTGTGCCTGGTGGTGTTTTATTTAAAATCCCCCCAGCCTGTGGCTTTTTGAGCCCCTGGAGGTGCAGTAGAACACCCGTGTCCTTCATCCAGGGTTTCTGGAAGGGCTGCTGCTGCAGCAGGGGCTCTGTGGGTTCAGCTGCCAGGCTGTAGTGTGACCCAGCTGGTGGCACTGGGCTGGAATCACCATGTCCCCACAGCTGATGTTTGACATCCCTGGCAAGAAGACAGGCACCTCTGGTATGGAAATTTCCTGCTTAAAGTGTGAAAAAAAAAAAAAAAATAACCTGTTAAGGGCTGCGAGATGATTTGTCGTTTTTCCTTTGTGAGACAATTTGTCTTCTCCTGCATCAAATCTGTTATAAAACAGGCAAGCTGTGAAAGAGGGAAATTGTCCTCGGAATATGAGGAGCACAAAGAACAGTTCCCTCTGCACAGGGCACTTCCCAGCAGCATCCCAGAGCCTGCCCTGCTCAAATACCCATCCTGGGAAGGCAGCATTTGATGGATTTCCTGGGGAAATGGGAGCTGCTGGAGCAGCAGCCTGGAGGTGTCTGCACGTCCCCGTGTCTCTGTGCTTCTGTGCTTTGTGCTGCAAAAGCTCCTCTGAAAATGGGACTGGGACCAAACTCGGGGTGAGAGAGGCTCCACCTCTGCTCCAGGTGTGTGTGCTGAGCTCAGGGCTGGGCAGGAGGCTGAGTGCTGGGGGAATGTTGGGTTTGGTGGCAGGGGACAGTGCCTTGAGCTCCCATCTCTCTGCTGTCCCCCTCTCCTCACCCCATCCCCACGTCCAGCCCCTCCAGGTGTGCACTGTGCCTTTGTTTAGGGCCAGAACCAGCTGTCTGAGATATTTATAAACCCTGTGCCTGCTCTCAGGGGACAAGCCAGAGGTCACATGTCACCTCCCGTGACCAAAAGCATCAGCAGAGGCACAGAGGAGCCAATTCTGAGCTGTCTGGGAGAGAGGGAATTGCAGGAGCCCCTTGGGAGGCTCCTTCAGGAGCTGCCTGGGCTGTTGGGACTGTCTGGCCAGGGATTTATGGCTGGGAAGAAGGGCAGTGTCACCTCTTGGGGCTGCAGCAGCCCCACAACCCTTGAACCCATCCCAGGGATGCCAGGTGGGAATGCCAGAGCAGGGAATGTGTGCTGGGAGGTGTGGGAATGACAGCAGCTCCCTCTTTGCTTCAGGGTTTCCCTGGGAATTGGGACTGGTTCAGCCTTGGTGTAGGAACTGGGAAGAAATGGTTTCAGCCTGATTATCCTTCCTGGTGTGGAGCAACAATACCTGGGATCTGAGTGGGGGAAAATCCACTGGGCACTGAGCACGCCAAGCTCACCTGGAATTCCTATCCCTTTCATTTCATTTTTTAAGAGAAATACTTATTTTTATTGAGAAATTGAAGGCTTCAGCTTTGGTTTGTCTTCCTGGTACCTGCTCTGCTTACTGGGGCACTTTAATCTGAATTTCACACCACTGGACAAAACATTTCACAGATTATTCCAAGCTGGAAAAGACTCACATGGATCATCAAGTCAAATTGTTCTGTGAATGATCCATCCATGGATTGAACCCCCAAACCAGGTGTTAGCAGCACCCTGCTCTGAGCCAGGCTGGTACAGACAGAAAGTTTTCAAAGAAAACATCAGCCAGCTTCAGTTTCCATCAGGAGTTGTGTGTTTTTCCACGGGTGTTGATGTTCCATCTTCTTTTCCAGTTTTTGTGAATTAAAAATTCATAGTTCCCAGTGGAGGATGGCAGTAGGAATGGGGGATATACTCATTTCAGTACTGCTTGTGGCATATTCTAAATTATCTTCCTTTTTTTTTTTTTTTTTGGATAGTAGAGGAGAAGTAAAAGGTACTTGGGAAAAGGCAGAGAAATTGGTTGGAGGGTATTTTTACTAAAGAGCACAGCAGTGACTAGAGCACTATTGCTATTTTAATAGAAAAACCACCCCTCAGAAACTGAATTTTCCCCCTTAATATTGTTCTTCTACTGGTTTCCAGAACTGTATTTTAAAAAAAAAGAAAATAACATGACTGTAATTACCCAGGACAGCCCAGCACTGGCTGGGTTTGGTTTCCCCTTTGAGTATTTTGGTGCTGCTGCAGTGGGACAGAGGAGATTCCTGGGGATCTGCTGAGAATTTGGGGGGATTTCTATTTTTGATGCTTCAGAGAGATCTCTGAAATGTGCTGCAGCTATTAATATTCATCCAGGGCACTCCTTTCTCTCTGTTGTGCCTCCAAAATATCTGGAGTAGCAACACCTGGGATTTGGAGGGGGAAGAACCACTCTCAGCACCCCAGCTCACCCCCTTCACTGCTGCTTTTATTTCATTTTTTAAAAATAATATTGTTGATCTGGAAGCAGCAGTGTCCAGGTGGGGAGGTGCCACTGCAAGGGATGCATCAATAATTAAGCCAAGGCACTTACACACACATGTTTTATGGCAAATGGCTCTGTGGTTCCTGATCATTTTTTCCAGAAACAGGTTTTATGATAATACAGTAAAAATATTAAATTAGAAAATGCCTCACTAAGGGTGATAAAACCTTACTACAGTGGAAATAGGTAATTATCCCCTCTACAGCCTAAATGACAGTTTAAAAGAAATAAAAATGTTAGTGCTCATTACTTGCTTTTGTGGGTTGCAATAAAGGGTAAGTTAAATTTTAATTCAGGGAAGACCCCTGTATCGACCTGCTGTGGCTGTTCCTGAGGTGGAAGTTGTGTTAATTACCTGCACAGGTTATTCCTCAGCACAGGCTGCCTCCAGACCTCTTTGTGCTAAAGTCACCTTTCCCCCAGCTCCAGGTGTTTCAAGCCACTGGCTCAAGTCTGATGTTTAATATCTGTGGGTGGAGAAGAGAAATTTTATATATATATATATATATATATATTTTTTAACCAAAATCCAAGTTCATTATGCATAGCCTTAAGGGGGCTGAAAGTATTAAAATCTGCACTTACCCTGGTGAATTGAAACACAGACAAGGTTAAACCTGGAGGATTGATGAGTTTTACTCTCTGCATGGTTAAATCCTGCTGAGGGGAGAGGCTGGAAAAGAAAGGGAGCCAGGCTGATGAGGAGAGGGGGGGTGGAAAAAAGGGTTGAGTTATTTTATATTTTATTTTCAGGGTGAAATATTTGCCCTGGTTTGGGGGTCCTGGGGTTACCTGATTTCTCTCCTTTTGTGTCAATATCTAGACACATCCACTGAGATTTTGCTTCGTGCCATTTCTTTTGCCATTCCTGGCAGGATGAGGGAACCCCTCTTGACCCCAAAACCTGGAGTTTCCATGTCAGTGCCAGCAAAGACAAATTCTTCCTTGAAGAATTCAAGAATTCCCCAGGCCCTGCTTGCTGGAGAAAAGGCTGTTTCTTTAAAATCTGTGGGATTGGAGCAGATTCAGCATCCATCCCCAAGCTCCTGCCCCCAAAAGCAGAGCAGCAGCCCCACAAAAATGAAGACAAAAACCCCAGGAATTCTCCAGCTGGGTTCCCCCCCAGTGGGAAAGGCCAAGGCAGGCTGCAGAGCAACACTTTTGGGGTTTAGCTGCTCATGGGGCAGACACAGGAGCTTTGCTCTCTTGGGATCCCCCAAAATGTGCACAACTCCCTCAGGGATGGGAAAAACAAATGGATGTGAAAGGGAGAAGGGCCTTCTAAAAAATTATTAAAAAAAATCCAGCTCTTCCCTCCATGCCCAAATTTTATAAGGATCCCTCCTTACCCCTAGCTTACATTCTCTGGTTCTAAAATTAAAGATAAATAACACCAGCCCACTTCTCTCTCTCTTTTTTTTTTTTCTTTTTTTTTTTTTTTAAGAGGGAAATTTGCTTCTGTTATCAGAATTGCTGCACATGGGATATTAATTGGAATCTTGTTGCTGGGTCATTTTCATTGTTTTTCAAGTACTGTCCAAGAAAATGTATGAAAACTAAATTACAGCCCCACGTTGGCCGTGTGATTGAATCCTCCTCACGGCCCCGTACATCCTATTAAAATATCCAATCTTGTTTTCTTACTTGAAGAGCCTGTCTGTAAAGGGCAAACTTACAGAAACCCTCATTCTCTGGAGATCCAATATCCAGGCACACTGGAATATTTCCATATTTCTGTCCTGCCTGGGATTGGGCTCACACAAATTCCCCCCTCTTGCCTGTATTTATTAATAAAGATTCTCAAATGTATTTTTAATTACACGAGGCCTTTCCTGTTGAAGGAGTGAAGGGTTTGTGGCAGCCTTTTTGACCTTGAAAAGTAACTTTTTCCCCCTGCACCTTTTTTTCCCCAGGACGGAGCTTTATCGGTCGCTGTTTGGAAAAGTCATGAACGGAGAAGTGGAGCAGAATTAGGATCTGGAATTGAGCTCCTGGTGTTCTCTCAGGAGCAGGGCCAGCTCTCCCCAGCCTCTGGTTTGTCCCTAAAATCCTCCCTGAAGGAGCAGCAAACCCTGCTTGAATCAGAGGCAAGAGTGAGCCTGGCTGAACACTCCCTGTCCAGCCTGAAATCATTCATTCCTCCCAAAGACAATCCATTTTTAACTATTCCCTTTAAATTCCTGCCCTTGTTTTTTGCAGCCTGGGCTGGGTGTGGGTGGATGGACACAATGCAGCCTCCCCTGCAGCTGGGTCCCCCACAGTTGTGGTAAAACCTTGGAGATTTGGGGGCTGGGGAGGGCTCAGTGCCCTGTTCTGCTGCTTGGCTGCATACTGGGAGTGTGTGATTTCATTTCTCACCAGTCAAGAGGATTTAAATGTCATTTCCATAATTAACATGGCCTTAAAACAGAGGGAAGGTGCTGCTGTGCAGGCACCAGAGCTCCCAGTTCACCTTCTGGTTGTTGAACACACATTTGCTGCCCCTGACACGGGGACATGCCAGGATTTTGCTGATTCTGGAGACTTCTCCAGCCCAGCACTGGTCCTGCACACTCAGTTCCTGCAGCTGCTGCTGCTTCTGAGCCTGTGTGGCTCCAGCATGGCTGTGACATCCCAGGCAGGGTGCCAGCACAGGCCAGAGGTGACTCCTGTGAGGGGCGTGTGGGGTTTGTAGTAAATACCCATGGAGGGAATTTGGAAGCTGCTCTGATCGGTCAGAAATGGGGTTTCTTTGGTGTCACTGATCAGTGCCATGGCCATGGTTTGTCCCACAGGGTTACTCTGTTTCTGGCTGGGTTTTGGGCACTGCAATTAAAAAGGTTTGTGAGTTGTTTGTGCCGGTGTGATCCCTGCAGGGTCCCTGTGGGACAGGTCAGGTTTCCTTCAGAAAGCAAAGCAAGTGCAGAGCCCAACCAGAGCAGAAGGAGAAAGCAGGGATTTATTAAAAGGCCTCACTGGGCACACCTGGGCAGCACCAGAGTCTAGCTGGGACACACCCAAGGTGACTCCAAAATGGGCACAAAATGGACACTCGGTCATGAGGTGTCAGATTTTGGTAAGTTCTGGTTCATTAGCACATCGGAGTTAATTTTCCAGTTACAACTCCAGGTTATGGAGCTCCATCTTTGTTTTTTTTCTTCTCACTTCACCATTGGTTTTGTTCTTGGGCTTGAAAGCTGTCCTTGGTGCCAAGCTGGAGAAGGAATTGTTTTGTCTCCTCCCTGTCCTGTGAAGAGAGCTCAGCAACACTGAATGTGAGACCCAGAAATACCCACTAAACCAGCACAGAAGCTAAAAAATAAAAAACCCTAAAACTTCAGGCATCATTTGGCCCCCTGGCCTGCAGGGAGCTGAGGTTCTGTCATCACCACCATGAAACCCCCTCGGTTTAACCCCTGCGGGCAGGGAATCGCTATTTTTGGGGTGTTTTTGGGGTGTTTTGGGGCTGTCCCTGCCCCTCTCGGTGGCTGCAGCTCTGCCACCCCTCCCGTGGGACTCCTGTGTCCTCTGCAGCCGCAGCTCGGGGGCTCTCGGTGGTTTTTTTTTCTATTCCCTTCCTGGCTGTAATGTTAAAAGGGTAATAGGAACCACTTTAAATGCGATAACTTCTCGCCGCTATTGTTGGAGGAGATAAGAGCCCGAGCCGCGCTAAGCAGCGCTTTTGAATTCACTTATCAGCGTTCGAGCAGCCGCTCCCCTGTCCCCATCCCTGCCACCACCTGGGCTGTGGGACACGGGGACAGCCCGGCCCGGGGGACACGGCTCTGTCCTTGCTGGAAAGGAGAAGGGATGTTCAGGTACCTGGATGTGCAGTTTTTTGGATGTGCAGGTACCTGGATGTGCAGGTGCTGCAGGAAAAGTTCAGTCCCCAAGAAGCTCTGGAGTGGTGGTGGCACCTGGGGACAGCAGGGACAGGGGGGACTGTGCCTCAGCAGTGTCCCCAGGGTGATGGGTCACAGCTCCCTGAGTGTTCATGGACACATAGCTGCTTTCCACCAACTTTTCCTAATGCTGCCAATTAACAGCGAGATCTTCCCTTCCCTTCCCCCCCCCCAATAGAATATTAATTCTTTATTAACTCATGATACAGCTGCTAATTAGTACCTCCACAAATGGGCATTACACCTTAGCAAAACACTCGGAGGTGTTTTGGGGACTGGGGTGTGCAGAGGGAGGGACAGAGGGTTGTGTTAATCCTCTCCCCCCAACCCCGCCACAGCGAAGAATTCCAACTTTCAGACAAACAACTTCATTTACAAGTGTGTCTCTAATTAGCTGCAGAATTAGTAAAGCAGAGTTTTCCCCCCATAGATCGGCCAAACCCCCGGGGGAGGCTCTGGAATGGAGAGAATCGCATTTCCAATTATTTTGTTGAATTGCTAATTTAGTTATTGTGCCTGGCGTAATTGTGATGGGTATTGGGTGTGCAATTCAATTTGTTTTAAATATTTGTGGGAAGGCTGATCAGTAATGGAGCTGACCTATTTCATGGCCCAAAGTGAGAGAAGAGACTAAAACAAAAAACAGCTACAAAGCCCCAGTTTGTCTCAGTTTTTATTTTGATGTCTCTCATCCCTCTTAAGACTGTTGATGCAACAAAAGGTTTACATTAAAAGATGATGGCACTTTGATCTTGGGCTTTGGAGAGCTTACAGCTTTGGTATGTCTTTTCTTGCCATTTTAATATGGAGATATTTTAGGCTAAAGGGTTTTAAATGTGATGCTGGAGTTCAGTAGGGTCTGTCCCCTCACCACCCCCCAAATTTTAACTATCATGATCCTGGTTTGAGAAATGTGAAAAATCAACTGGATTGAAAAGAACTGCAGTTCTGGTGGCTCATGTGGGCAAATTTAAATGTCACCTTTCATGTGGAGACCTCGAAAGGGGATCAGCTCCCAGGGATATCCTTCAGCCAGAGCCCTGGTGAGCCCTTCCCTGCAGGCTCCTCCTGCCCAGGGCACAGAATGAGGCTGGAAAAAGTCTCCAAGATCATCCAGTCCAACCATCCCTGCCCACATCAACAGCTCTGGGAAGAGGGGACTGAAATTCTCCCTCCTCAGCAGCAGTCACTGGGGTTTGGGGGTTTTGTCCCTGTTTGTCCCATTCCCTGTGATGTTAAAGGTGACAATAAATCCTGGAGGATGGGAATGAGGAGTGGCTTGGGGACAACGGGGACCAGGACAGGGGGTGACAGATTCCACTCACAGCAACAGAGCTGTAATTCATTCTTTTTATTAAAAGAAATTGAGGTAAGTGAAAATACTTCAGCACCAGCGAGAACCGTTCGTACCCAGGGGCTTTTCCCCCCACCCTGTGACCCCCCCACACACACCTGGGGACATCACAGGTGCTGCTGCCACAGGGCCCCAGCAGGCCCAGAGTCCCCAAGGCCACGGCCAGACCCCGATGTCACCCTACAGATTTTTTTGAAGCTGCTTTCCCCCCCCCCCCGAATTAGGTGGGGCAATAACACTGAAATGGGGGGGGGCTGCTCTGCACGAGGCTGTGGCAGAGTGGGCTCAGGGACATTTCTGCACCTGCAGATGTCCTGGAAAAGGGACTCTGGTGACACCACGGGGGAATCCTGGTGACAGGGGAGGAGCCCCACAAGTCTGGGTCCTGCCTGGCTGACACATTCTCTGTCTGTGTGTCCTGCTGCAGCCCACGCTGGCGTAAGCAAAAGCATCTTTGGGGCTTGTTCAGGGGGCTCTAGTGGAAAAAAAAAAATCTCTTAAATCAAATTAGGGTTTTTAACTATTAAAAAAAAGCAAGTCCTGCAGGTGGCCGAGCTCTGCTGGCCACGGGCAGGGGAGCAGCGACCCCGGGCTGGCACCTCCAGTCACTGGCACCACAGGCAGAAGGGCTGCATTGCACTTCAGGAGGAAACAAGGAGAGGTGAGAGGCACTGGCAGCATCATTGATTAATTCTCTCATATAAACAGCCCTTCTGATCCACCAAACTTCTGACATACAGCCCTTCCTGCTGTGCTGAAGGAGGGGCTGTAAAATCTGAAATTCTTCCAGGACCATCATTGGTGAGCCCGAGACTGCCCAGACCCAGCTCCATACCAGGAGCTGTGTGTGAGGGGTGGGCTGTGCTTCCCTCCAGCACTGCAGCTTCTCTGAGCTTTTGGTACATAAAAAAATGTGTAGAAAGAAGTTGGGGATCTGGGCAGCTGCCACCCAGTTCTTCCTGACCACTGGAATGAGATACCAAACCCAATATTTTCACATTTCCAAGCACAGGCAGCTGTGGGGCAGGGCAGGATGATGGAGAAAAGTTCTCAGCTCCTCAGACTGAGATTTCCTCCTGCAGTTCCAACCCCACTGGGGGATTTAGCTCTGTCCTTTCTCCTCCCTCACCTCAGCTGCCTGGATCTGCCTCCTGCTGCCCACAGGACAGGGATGAGCACTTGACACAGCTGGGCTGCCCCAGCCGTTATCCCTGAAAAAATCAGGGAAGGGAGAGCAGAAATGCTGAGCAGCTGCACTTTGGTCTCTTGTACCTCCTCCCAGCAGGGCCTTTCACACAATTCACAGCCTGTTCTGAAGGAATTGGGCACAAAGGCAAAGCGAGGGGGGGTTCAACCCCCAAAATCTTGCCCCCCAAAAAACCTCTGCAGCCCTGGGGAGCCTGGGAGCCTCCTGGGGGCACAGGGACAGCCCTGGCCACAGCAGCTAAAGGTTGGTTTTCCTCTACCTACGAGACAAGACAGACGTGGGACACAAATCAAATCACCACTGACAGAGGGTGACACACAAATCACCACTGAGGGAGCCAGGGGCTGCGGGGGGAGGTCCCCAAAGAGGGGACAGGACAGGGGGACATTGGCACTTGTCAGCACGGAGCTGCTGCTGCCGGGCGTGGGGAAGGAGAGGAGAGGAGGGCAGGGTGTCCCTGCAGGGGCAGGGTGTCCCTGGAAGGCCCCAGGTGTCCCTGCAGGGCCCTGCCGTGCCAAGGCCTCACGGTACCGGAGCGCCCAGCCCCGCTCTGATCAATAAATAAGGGACAGGAGCACAGGGGGACTCGGTTCTGCAGGCGCTTGTGTTTATACGTTTTCCTCACGTCCCTGGCCAAAGGACACTCTGCCTCTGGTCAGCCTGATGTGAAAACATAAAACTGTCACTGCAGCAGCGTTCCCTGAGCCTCCCCGTGGCCGAGCAGACAAAGGGCAATTCCCAGCTCCGGGATCCTCCTGGCGGCGCCGGGCAGGGGCGGCGCAGGGAGCGATGCTCTTACGTGGATGAAGGCGAGTCCATTGTGGAGAGGATCCGCACGACCTCGGCTCGCTGGGTGGGGGAGATGTGCTGGGTCATGTGCACGATGGAATCCATGGCAACCTCGGGATTGGCCTGGACCAGGCTGTGAAGAGGAACAGGGGTGAGGGAGGCAGCTTCCCAGGGCTCCCAGCAGGAATTCCAGGGCGCTGTGAGTGGACACAGTGGCCCTGGGTGGGCTGGGAGCAGCTGAGAGCTTCCTCAGGACACTGCTGGTGGGACAGCAACGCTGAGTGTGTGGCCCTGATCCCACCCACATCCCCTCCCTGCACTCACCTCCGGATCTGCTTGAGCACGTAATCCCTGGAGATGTATTTGATGTTCTCCTCCACCACCGAGCGAACGCCCTCCTCCTCCGTCAGCTGCTTCTCCAGCCACTCCACCAGGTCCTTGTTGCTGTCCCACAGGTAGGCCTGCCAAAACCCCACAGCTCAGCCCCTACCCCAGCCCTGCCCACTCCACGCTCACCCCACACTGGGTGACACCTGTGGCTGGCCATCCCCACAAACACACCCAGCCATCAGCACAAGTTCAAAGATGATTTCTTTCTTTTGCACCCTGCCATAAACGTGATGGAAGGGGACCAAGGAGGAGCTTGGTCAGTGCTGCAGAGAAGGAGCTGCATCAATCCCAGGAGCTGTCCCAGATAAAGCCCAGCTTCCCTGCTTATCACCTCCCCAAATTCTGGTGGAACACGGCTGATCTGAGGTGCAGCTGCTCCGGGGATTCTCCCAGTGCTGTCCCCATCACTCCAGCCTGCCCTGTGCTGTGTCCCCAGCAATCCTGGGAGCCCTGACCCAGCCCCAGAGCCAAGCAGCTCCTTGGGCACGGCAGAGCAGCTCAGGGTGTCTGAAACCCTCAGCCACAACCCCCTTTTTGCCTTTCACAAGATCATTTCACCTGATATTTGCTAGATAGTTGGCTGTCTAATAACTCAGGAGTGTGTGAGTCCCTAACAGCCTTCTCTCCTCTCCTCTCCTCTCATTTTCTTTACAAATCATTTAAGAATCGTTTTGTTAATGGTTTCCGGAAAAGCAAGTACTGCCATTAGCACTCATTCATATTTATGTCATTTTATTTGGGTAATTAAACACAGAGCTCCTCATTTAAAGGTGCACTATCCTTCTCTGTTATCACTAACCAAGTCAAAGGCAGAATGACAATGAGCTGGGGGCGGTGACACCGTGGTGGCACCTCCCTGGCACCCCCTGCTGCAGCCAGAACCTGCCACACCTTTGGGACACGGAACCAGGGGCTCACAGAGCCATGAAGGTTGGAAAAAACCTCTGGAAAATCCAGTCCAACCAGCACTGACCATGTCCCCAAGTGCCACAGCCACACAGATTTTAAATGCCAGCAGGGATTGAGGGCTCAGCACTGCCCTGGGAAGCTGTGCCAGGGCTGGGCAGTCCTTCCCCTGGAAGAATTGCCCTTTCCTGGAGGAATTCCCCTTTCCTTGCAGGAACTGCCCTTTCCTTGGAGGAATTCCCCTTTCCCTGCAGGAACTGCCCTTTCCTTGGAGGAATTGCCCTTTCCTTGG
>JAGMWU010000020.1:1387420-1403085 GCA_018697195.1 Certhia americana | reverse complement strand
CCCCTTTCCCTGGAGGAATATTCCCCTTTCCCTGGAGGAATATTCCCAATATCCAACCTGGACCTCCCCTGGCCCAGCCTGAGGCTGTTCCCTTCCTGCTGTCCCTGTTCCCTGGGAGCAGAGCCTGACCCCCTGGCTGTCCCCTCCTGCAGGGGACTGTCCCCAGGGGACACCTCCCACTGTCCCAGGCTGTTTCCAGCCCAGCCTTGGGCACTGCCAGGGGAGCCAGGGGCAGCCCCAGCTCCTCTGGGCACTTCTGCCAGGGAGGAATTTTGTTTCCAGAGCCCCTGGCAGCCCCTGCCACACTTCAGGGATTATTTTCTTTCCTTTCCTTTCACCCCGTGTCTGTGATTGTCTCAGCTCGGTGATGTCACTTGAAGATTTTGCTTATTTCATTGTTTTTCTCCTGCTTTTGGTCTGAAACTGGTCGGGTTTCACTCCCTGCCATGCAGCAACATTCCCTGCATACAAAGGAAGGTTCCAGGGAAGGGGGGAAAACCCAACCCCAGACCTGTGTAAAGCTCCATTTACCCAAGAATCCCAAAGCTTTTAGTTTAGGAGAATATTTAATACTCTTATTAATCATTTTTAATCCGTTTGCTTTTAATTAAGAAACAGCATGATGCTTCCCTATCAACATATGCCAGGGAGCAGATTAATTGTGGCTTAAGATAACTCTCCTTGATTGGTGTAATGTATTAGCTAACGAGCTGCCTGCTTTTGGAGAGCTCAGGCTCTACCTTGGAAAGGCTGCTGCCCTCCAGAGAACATTCCCCCCTTCCCTGGAACCCCTGGGTGTTGGGGACTTGAAAAACAGAATTAAAAAAAAAGAATTAAAAAAAAAATTAGAAGAAATAAAATAGAATTTTAAAAAATAAATAAAATAAAGTAGCATAAAATAAAATAAAGGAAAATAAAAAATAAAATAAAGGAAAATAAAATAGAGTAAAATTAAAAAATAAAGTAAAAGAAATAAGGTAAAATCAAAAAACAAAGTAAAATAAAGAAACAAAGTAAAATAAAGAAACAAAGTAAAATAAAGAAACAAAGTAAAATAAAGAAACAAAGTAAAGTAAAGAAACAAAGTAAAGTAACAAAGTAAAATGAAGTAACAAAGTAAAATGAAGTAACAAAGTAAAATGAAGTAACAAAGTAAAATGAAGTAACAAAGTAAAATGAAGTAAATAAATAAATAAATAAATAAAATTAAATAAAGTGACACAGTAATAAAATTAATGAAATAAATATGGAAAATTAAGTAAAATAAATGAAATTAGATGCAATAAAAATAGAATAGAATAAAATAGAAAAAAAAGTAGAATAAAGCAGAATAAAGTAGAATAGAGTAGAATAAAATAGAATAATAAAAAAAGAATAAAAAAATAAAGATAAATAAAGATAAATAAAGATAAATAAAGATAAATAAAGATAAATAAAGATAAATAAATAAAATAAAATAAAATAAAATAAAATAAATAAAATAAAATACTGAGATTGGAGGCTTGTGACCAACCCAAGAGCAGCCCCAGAGCCTGCAGCCTGAGCACATTGCCAGAAGAATGCCCGGGGGGGCAGGAAGGTTCTGGGCTCAAGGGGCAGCAGGACAGGGACAGGGCCTGGCAGGACAGGGACAGGACAGTCCCCAGGCTGACAGGACAGGGACAGGACTGTCCCCAGGCTGACAGGACAGGGGCAGGACTGTCCCCAGGCTGACAGGACAGGGACAGGACAGTCCCCAGGCCAGCAGGACTGTCCCCAGGCTGACAGGACACGGACAGGACTGTCCCCAGGCTGACAGGACAGGGGCAGGACAGTCCCCAGGCCAGCAGGACTGTCCCCAGGCTGACAGGACACGGACAGGACTGTCCCCAGGCTGACAGGACAGGGGCAGGACAGTCCCCAGGCCAGCAGGACAGTCCCCAGGGCTGACAGGACAGTCCCCAGGGCTGACAGGACACGGACAGGACTGTCCCCAGGCTGACAGAACAGGGGCAGGACTGTCCCCAGGCTGACAGGACAGGGACAGGACAGTCCCCAGGGCTGTCAGGACTGTCCCCAGGCTGACAGCACTGTCCCCAGGGCTGACAGCACTGTCCCCAGCCCCAGCTGCACTGACCTTCACTGTCCCCTCGACCTCCACGAACCAGCGGCGCAGCATGGCCTGGATCTGTCCGTCTGTCAGCTCAGGGTTGGCCTCGTGGATCTTGCCCTTGACCGCCTCCTCCAGCAGCAGCCGCCGCAGCCGCCAGTAGAAGAAGGTCCGGGAGGTTTTCCAGTCCAGGACATCCTGGCACAGAGGGAAAGCAGTGAGGGACAGCATTGACAGGGATGTCTGAAGTTGTGGCTTTTGTATTTTTTAGGTTCTGGGCTGGTTTAGTGGGTGGTTCTGGGTTTATAGTCAGAGCTGCTGAGCTCTCTTCATAGAGCAGGGAGACAAAACAATTCCTTCTCCAGCTGGGCACCAAGGACAACTTTCAGGCCCCCAAGAACAAAACCAATGGTGAAGTGAGAAGGAAAAACAAGGAGGATGGAGCTCCATAACCTGGAGCTGTAATTGGACAATTAACTCCAATATGCTGATGAACCCAAACTTATAAAAGTGAGACCTCATGACCAGGCATCCATTCTGTGCCCATTTTGGGTTCACCTTAGGTGTGGCAGCTCTTTTGCTGCCCAGGTGTGCCCATTGAAGCCTTTTAATAAATCCCTGCTTTCTCCTTCTGCTCTGTCCAGTCTCTGTTCCAGCTCAGCAGCAGCAGGGACAAACAGAGACCCCTCATTCCCTAAGGGAACCCCTGGCTGGTGCTCACCCCATCCCCTGACACAAGAGCAGATGGAGACTCCCCCAAAGGATTCCCACCCTGTCACCCCTGGGTCAGCAGCAGTTCCCCAGGATCAGGGGAGGTTCTGGCTCCAAGCCCACCCTCAGGAAGCCCCGGGTCACTCACGGTTATGGCCCCTTTCTCCTGCATCCTGCCGGGGGTGTCGTGCAGGTCTGCGAACTGCATGGCCACCTGCTGGTACATGGGGATCAGGAACTCCTCCCTCTCCTTCAGCTTGGTCTCCAGCTCCTTCCTGTCAGCAGGGCTCAGCTCGGGGGTGCCTGAAACCACACACAGCTCAGAGCCTGGGGGGAAACTCAGGAGTGCAGCTCCAGGCAGTGCAGAGCTTGGAAAAGCCAAAGGCTGGAGCATCAGCTGCCAGCAGTGCCCAGCAAAGCTCTGGGGGCCAGCCCAGGTTTGGTGCCACTGAGACTCAGGAAAGAGCTCCATGGAAACTCTGTTCCATTGAAATGCCAACGATCTAAGCCAGCAATTAAGTGACATTTACTGGACTTACTCCTAAAAGAGAATAATGTCCCAACAGGTTCATTTAACAGGAAACACAGACCACAGCACCCTCACCATTTCCAGTTCTCCTTTAGGCTGCTGCCTGCCAGAGCCCACTCAGGGGCTCTGCAATCACAGCAGCCCCAAGACATCAAACCCAGCTTAAAACACTGGGCAGAAGCTTTACAGAAACCCCAAGAGGGACCATCTTCAACCCAGTGCAGAATCCAAGGCTGGAATTCACTGTCACTGGGCCCAAACGGGCTCACAGAGGGTGAGCAGACAAATCCACACAAGGAAATTCCAGCACAGGCTCCTGAGCACGAAGATCAGATATTAAATCTGTTCTCAGGAAGCCTCTAAACCACAGCTGGAAGCTGAGACAGCATCCTGGGGGCAGCATCCCACTGCACCTGCAGGCTGCTGCTGCTCTTTCCATGGCTCATTCCCACAGACACGATAAATCCAATGCTGCTGGGCCAAAGGGAAGAGCTCCCCAGTGGCCTGAGCACTCCAGTGCCTGCTCACACACCCCATATATGTATTTTCCCAAGGCACAGCCCCTCTAGACAAAGATCCTTCCCAGGGAAGGAATGTTTTTCCTGTGCCTACCAATATAAATGTTACCTAACCCTTCAGATGCGAGTAAGAAGGTTTTAATTAAGAGAAGCTCCCCTTATAACCTTCAGAATAAAAAATTATCTATATTTATCCACGCTGAACTCCCAGGCTCCCTGGTTTTAATGGCAACACAAACACTTAAAGCAGCCCAGCTGGTGAATTCCAGCCCCTGCCACCGAGTCCACCCAGCCAGGCCCAGTAATGATTTAGGTGAGATTAACAAATATGTCAATGTCTATTTTCTGCTTAATTTAAAAGCAGCGTCTATAAAGATTTTTGACTTCTGAACCCTGTTCTCCTGGAAGAAAGAAGGTAACAATGAGGAGGGGGGATAAAGAGTGATTATCCCATCATCGATCGTTTGTCAGGAGCATTTCTTATTCACTGGACTATTGTAAAAAGCTAAGCTCTCGATCAATCCCGTAAGCCCCCTGTACAATTAAATATCTTGGAATGGTTTTCTTTCTTTCCTAGTCAGATCTTGAGGCCTCAGGGTTTTTCAGAAAGCCTGGGCTTTATTTATTTATTTCTTTCTCAAGGGGGAAAAAAAAAAAAAAAAAAAAAAAAAAAAAAAAAAGAAGACTCTTTCCACAAATCTTATCCTGGCAAGGAGAGGGGAGTTAAAATATGGGATTCCTTTGCTCTAGAGGTACTTGACAGTTAATGAAACTGTTAAAGTTTAAATCATAGGAACATTATAGACCCCTAGGTATGGATTGGCTGCTAATCAATAGGGAAACAAAAGGAGCAGCACTCCAGGACAGCCCCATTCCATGAGGAGAGAGCCTGGCAGCAGCTGGGGCACCACCAGGAACACGTGTGACCTTCCTAAGCTGGCAGGGAGCACAGGACTCTCCAAGGCAGCTCCTGAAGTGCCATAAAATGTCACCTTTCTCTGGGACTGCAGCCTCCCTGTCACCACGGCTCCTGAGAGGGGAAGGGGCTGGAAAACCTCTTAATTGTGTTCCCCACACCTCCAGAGCCCAGCCACGGCAGGGAACACCCCAACACCTCCTGGCTCTACACTCTTTTCTCTTTTTTAATCAGTAGCAAAGCTGCCTTAACCAAGTTGAAAAGATGCACCTGGGAAAGCAGCAGCTTGGGGGTCCCACCTCATTTCCACACCTGTAACAACAGCCTCCCACCTGAATCTCATCTTCTCCTCCTCTGCCTTGAGCAAGACAGTTGTCAGACACATTTCTTCTCTCCTGGGAGGGTGGGCAGGCCCTGGCACAGGGTGCCCAGAGAAGCTGGGGCTGCCCCTGGATCCCTGGCAGTGCCCAAGGCCAGGTTGGAGAATGGGAGGTGTCCCTGATGAGCTTTAGGGTTCCTTCTAATCCCAGCCATCCTGGGATTCCATGGAATTCAGCAAAGGCAGCAAAAACTGCCAAAGGTGTCTGGGCTGCCCAGGCAACTCCCCCCAGCCCAGCTGGAGGGAGCTGCTCCAGAGGGGAGAGGGAAGGTCACAGGGAGCCACTCACGTCCCTGGAGAGACAGGCATTTTTGGATTGTCTCTTGTTTCTTTAAATGAGACAGGCTGTAATTGCTTCACTAAATATTCAGCAGGATTTATGTCAGAAAGGTGCAGCATGAACAGCCAGTGAAGGTCACACATGCTCGTGGCACAGGCTGCAAATATCCTTGTACAGAATCCCTGTGATTCCCACCCTGGCCCTTCCCACTCTTTGCTGCTGAGGTTCTCATTTCCAAACAGGTGGAGTGTGGCAGGGATATAATTCCAAAAAATTCCTCCCCCCAGCTCTCCTGGTGTCACAGAGGAGCTGAGAGAAAGCAGGACTTGCTCTTGGAGCCTTGTGAGGTGAATTAACACCAATTTAAATGCAGCAGCACCTGCACATGGAAGCAGCCACTGAAACCAGCATCACTCACAAAAAACAAAGTTACAACCTGTGTTTATCCAACACCTCATGAGAAATGGAATCAAAAGAGCAGTGTTTCTCCCAGGTTTTCCTGAAAAGCTGGCAGCGGGGTTAGTTCTGGTCCTGCACCCCAAAATGTTTTATTGTCAGAGAGGAATTGTGCTGAAGTGCAGCTGAGTTATGAATACTGAGTGTTCACTCATTATTTGGGAATTTAAAGACAACTTTGGAGGCTCCTTAGCCAAGTAGGGTATGAATCAAGCCCCAGCAGCAGAGACTGACTGCCCTAGGAAATGAAATAAATGCAATAAATAAAATTAGAGGTGCATTCCAGCACACAGGAACTCCTCCTAGGATCACTGAGGACAGTCCCACTATCACAACACACATCAGGTGTTGGATGGTGCCTTTTTCCTACAAGAAACATGGAAATGCAATAGCCAGTCCTGCTGTAACTGGTGTCATTCTGCCATTCCTTTCACTCACATTCCACCCCATTTTTGCCCCCATTTACCTGCACCTCTGACACAAGGCACAGAACCTGTACGATGAGCCTTATCTTCACTGCACTCCAACATGTTTCAGTCAAATTGTAATAAATAAATAGAATCAAATCTCTGTGTTTTAAACTCTGGCCCAAGGTCTGCAGGCTGCATCATCCCCACATTTCTGGGTGATCCCTGTTATCCCTGCACACCTATTCCACGTGGCAATGTGCTCTGGGGCAGGATAAGGGCCACCCTCTCTCCCCCTGCCCTTTTGCTGGAACAGCCCAACTCTGAGTGACACTTTAATAAACCACAGGGCTAATCAACATTTCAGCAATGGTGCTGGAGAATTGATAATGAACAGATTTATGTCAAATGATTCAATATCTGCCAGCCTCCCCTGCTCTCCCACTCCCCAACTGCCAAGTCCAAGCCCGGCGTGGGCTCGTGGGAGAGCATCTCCCTCGTGCTGCTCTCCAGAGCTCCAGGGAGGGATGACAGCCACTCAGGGGTTAAAGAGAGGCAGTGAACCCCCAGCTAATGAGTAAGAATTCAGCAGGCAGTGTAAGATAAATGGAGCTTTCTCTGCTTCTGCTGGAGTCAGCATGAACTGCGGCCCTGCGGCTTGTTTGTGGCAAATGGAGTGCGCGAAATATCAAAGGGCAGTGATCCAGAAGAAGACCGACTTTGACAAATTTTAAATTGGCCAGAAAGAAAACCAGCAAAAAAAAAAAAAAAAAGGGAAAAAAAAAGGGGAAAAAAAAAATATAAAAAAAAAAAGAATTATGCAATTCAGTGTGTCCTGCAATCTTGGCTATCCAGCTCTGGTGTGGAATTAGTGGGAAAACAACAGCAATGATCAGCCGATGCTGGGAGCAATTACAATCCATCTCAGAGAGATGCTTATCAGTGACTGAAGCTTTTAGAGCTCTCCCTATGTACAGTTGTAAGTGACTTGCTCTTGTGTTGCAGTCATTTTAATTAAAGTGTATGGAGTTTGCTGGGAGTAATTACCCTGTAGAGGAAGAGGGGGGAAAAAAACCCCGAGCAGGCTCCTGCCTCCTCACACAGCATTGGGTGTTTGAGGCTGCTGGCAGAAAACTCTGCCTCCTCTTTTCCCCTTGTGGTTTGTTCTCCAGTGTCCCACAAGATTCAAGGGTGGCCTGCAGGTGTCCTGCACCCACAGAGCTGAGTGAAGGTGATGCTCTGCTCCCCCTCCCTCCAGGATTTCCACACTCCAGCCTTTGCCTGCAGCATTCCCTGGGATAGATCCATCCCCACACCACGGGCTGTGCCTGGGGCAGGGCTGGCTTTGCTGCTGGCACAGCCAGGGGGGTTTGGGGAGGTGAAGGTGAACACTCCCAGCACTGCAGGGCCATTCATCTGAGCTGAGTGCTCAGCACATTCCCTTCCCTAAGCACACATCTGATTTCTCCTTCCCTGGAGATTCCTGCTCTCCCTGGCTGGCAGAGCCCATGGCAGGGGGAGCTGGGGGTCCTGCCTGCCTGAGGAACTCCACTGAACACCTCCAGAGAATTTTTTTGGGGACTCTGAGCTTCGTCACCATGATTTGGGGTAGACACTGTCCCTTTGCTCCTTAAGGGACACTCTAGTCTGACAGGGGCCAAAAGTGAGGTTTTCTGAAAATAACCTCCTTGATTCAACTGCAGACTTTAAAACTGGGATTTAAGTCATAAACAATAGAATGGTCTGAGTTGAAAAAGACTTTAAAGATCATTTCATTGCACTCCCTGCCACGGGCAGGGACACCTTCCACTATCCCAGGGCACCTCCTCACCCTTCACCCATTATTATTCTCTTCCTGAGGTGTATTAGCAGGCTTGTTTTGTATATAAATTGTTGCCCTGCCATAAATTAAAAAAAGCCAAATAATAAAATGTAACTGCAGCAATAGCCAGGATTTATCAGTCATTTGCAGAACACTTTTCCTCCTGAAGGATCCCAAAAGGCTTTATAAATTCAAGCCATACCCACATGGCACGCTTCTCCCTCCACTGAAATGTAGTCAATTTTGGAGGTAAAAGGAGGCTCTGTAAGATTATACTCTTATAGTAAGAGCCAGTAAAGAACTATTTAAAGAGCCTATTCCCCTGAGAGGGAACATATCTGATATTAAGTGCATTTTGCTGAACACTCTGTATTTTGGGACGTTGAGTGTACAGCAGGCACTGGGATCACTCGGAGTGGTAATAACACAACCCTGCACTGAGCTCTGCACAGCCCCCCTTGTTTGCAGAGACATGGACAACACTCCTTATTCCCTTGGAATTGAAGAGCACACGGATATCATTACTGCAAACTACCCCAGACACTCAGGGACAGTCCAGCAGCCCAAAATGTCTTTGATCAAACCCTTCCTTACGTGAAACGACACCCACTGAAGGTTTGGCCCGCAAACCTTTAGTGAGCTGAGCCATTACTGAGCTGGAAATTAGACCCAGGCCTCTGCAGCAAGGGTCTATTGTGAGATCCAGTCAATAAAATATAATAAAAAAGAGAAATCAGCTCAAAAAACCACTATATTACACACGCTGAGCATGCGTGAGTATCATCTCACACGCAGTGGTGTCATCTGGTTTTCTTCCCAAGACAGACAGCAGTAAATAAAAATGAAAATGACTCTGATCAAAAGCCTCAGTGTCCCCTGAGGGGTGCCCCCAGGTCCCAGTGACCCCTGTGAGGGTGTCCCACATACCGAGGCGCTCGGCCAGGCTGATGTACACCGGGTCCACCCTGCGCATCGTCTTCACCAGGTCCTTCCTGCGGAACCGGATCTCCACCGTCCCCTCTGGCTCCAGGATCCCTCCCCTGGAGAAGGAAAAACAAAGGCACTTCTTGCACCCTATTTCCAGGTCATCAGACACAAAACAGTTCAACGTTAGCTGGAAAGGTGTGGAAAGAGAATGGGCAGAGAGACAAAACCCAGGGAGAGTTTTTAACGCCGGTTTATCCGGGCTGAAAACGCAGGTGAGGTTCCACCTGGGCAGAGTCCAGCCCCAGGGAAACAAACTGTGCCAGGGCACAGGGAGCAGCCCAGGCTGTGACTGCAGGCACAGGGGTCCCTACCTGCTGTCCCTGTCTGCATACATCTCCATGTGGCGGGGGTTGATGGTGGGGTCGATGACCACCCAGGAGCCGCCGCGCAGCTCGCCCTGCGGTGGGATGTAGATGAGCACGGGCTGCCGGTACTCCCGCAGACCATCCACGATGTAGGCCCCAAACTTCAGCACCTGGTCATACATGTCTGGGCAGGGAAGGACATAGAGATGGTCAGACATGGCTGGGAGGGACATAGAGATGGTCAGACATGGCTGGGAGGGACATAGAGATGGTCAGACATGGCTGGGAAGGGCACAGAGATGGTCAGACACGGCTGGGAAGGACATAGAGATGGTCAGACACGGCTGGGAGGGACACAGAGATGGTCAGACACGGCTGGGAGGGACACAGAGATGGTCAGACATGGCTGGGAGGGACACGGGACCAAGAGATGGTAAGACACAGCTGGAGGGAATAGAGATGGTCAGACAGGGATGGGACAAGGGACACAGCCAGCAGGAATAAGACAATCAGTACCCCAGGCCTTGGGAACTTCCAGGGGTGGGCAGCCACAGCTGCGCTGGGAACCTGTGCCAAGGCTCAGCACCTTCACAGGGAGGAAGTTCTTCCAGATATCCCATCTAAATCTACCCCCCTCCAGGTTGAGGCCATTCCCCCTGTCCTATCACTCCATGCCCTTGGGAAAAATCCCTCTCCAGCCTGCAGGATGCTCCCACAGCAGTGAAGACATGGCACCTGCTCTCTGGAAATTTCAGGGAGACTTTCCATGAAACCACATCTATGCCAGGGCTGCAGGTGAACCTCAGTTCACACCAGGTGCCCTGGGAATGATCCATCCCTGACTTCCCAGCCCCAAACACAGTTTGGGAATCAGGCTGGGTACATCTGCACTGCCCAATTCCAGAATTACTACCCTGGACCTCTCCCACAACTCAGATAATGTGAATAAAATGCACCTAAGGGCAGCAGAGCTTTTCCAGATCTTCATAAAAATGTGTGTGGGGAGGGATGGGGAGCAGCACTCCGCTCTTCCTCCATTCAAATTTGTTTTAGGCATTTTGCTCAAAATTAATAAGAACAACTCCACTGTGTAAAGACAGTACATTGAAAAGATCAGCCCCAAAGGTGATTTAAATAAAAGAGAAAAAGGGAAGGCAGAAGAATTTCTATGAGATGATATAGCTTCTAATGGATACAGCTTGTAATGGAAACGGGCACTCTTGAATATATATATTTTGTTACATATAATTATATCTAGAAGTATTAAATCAAAATACAAGAAATGAAAAATAGTTATTAGGCTCATCTAGCCCACCTCTTTGTTCACACAGGACCGTTCCCTCCACAGTGCTTTTAAAAGCTCCCATTTAGAAACCCCAAACAATAAATCTACTGCTTCTTTAGGGGCATTTCCACAGCCAAACTGATGAGATTTCCCTCAGAACTCATCCAAACTTCCCCTCCCTGCCCATTAATTTCATGTCACTGCCCCTTGTACCACCCTCCATAATGCCTGCACCCCTCCAGGCTCACTACAAGCAGGATTTTCAGTGGGGTTTGTCCTCAGGCACTGCAGTTATCCATCCCTCATCCCTCTCCCAACCCCTTCCACCATTCAGGTTTTTTGCTTGGACCCTCCCAGTTTCCCTCATTTTTTTCTGACCATTAAAATACCAGTGCAGAGAAAATGAAGGAGCTGCATTTATGTGCCTCACACCTGCTGCAACAGGAACAGTCTGAAAACACTGAGACACTTTTATTCATCTAAAATCCTTCTATCCCTTGAGAAAAGCCTCATTTCTGGGGAAGAAAGAGACTCCAGCCAAGGTCCCTTTGTCATTTAACCCTCATTTTAGTCTTAAACACACACTCTTTTCTATTTTAAATATATACATACAAACAAATATATATAAACATATATTAATACCACAGGCTCTGATAGGATCTCTCCATTTCATTTCCAAGGTCATTGCCCAAACACCCAAGGAAAAGAATTTCAAGTTATTTAAGAGGGATCAAATGCTGACAAAAGGAAGAACAATTTATTCCCTCTAATTGGGAACAAACATAAATCCCAGCAGAGACAGTGAGGACTGAGAACCAAACAAAACTCCAACCTTCCCCTTCGTCCTGAGCAAAGAAAAAGACTCAAAAGGGGTGACAAATTTATTACTAATTATACAATTATTTTATTATGTAGTGCTAGTAATAAACCACTTGAAGTACTTTCAGCTAATTCTAGTGTTAAGAAAATAATTGCTTGATTCAAATTATTTTAACTGAATTAATTCTTTACTAGACATTTTTTACTAGTGCTACATAATAAAATAATTGTGTAATTAGCAATACATTTTTCACTCTTGCCACGGGTATATATTTTACTCAGGTGAAGTGCAGAGAAGAGCAGCACTAATTGTTTGAACAGGGCAGGGGGAGGAGGAGCAGTGAAATTGGGGGGGAACTTGATGCTTTCTCACAGCTCCAAACCTCCCTCAGGTTTCCCAGGTGCCATCAGGAAAGGGTTTCATTTCCCAGGTGCCAGCAGGGAGCCAGGGAAACATTTCTGTGCCTGGGGATCTTTTGGGATCAGGCTCCCAGGAGGAGGAGGAGGAACCTCAGCCCTCCCTGGTTCTGCACACAGCTGGTCCCTCTGGGACCCTGCAAGGCAGCACTTCAGTGCCCTGCATGTCCCAGTGATGCCTTAGGTTTTAGCTGTTATATTTTTTACACTCTGGGCTGTTTCAGTGAGTAGTTTTAGGTTTCATATTCAGTGCTACTGAGCTCTCTTCACAGAGCAGAGAGACAAAACAATTCCTTCTCTAGTTTGATACCAAGGACAACTTTCAAGCCCAAGAACAAAACCAAAAGTGAAGTGAGAAGGAAAAACAAGGAGGATGGAGTCCCATAACCTGGAGCTATGGTTGGAAAATTGATTCTAATATGCTGATGGACCAGAACTTATAAAAATGTGAGACCTCATGATTGTGTGTCCATTTTTGTGCCCATTTTGGGTTTACCTTGGGTGTAACCCAAGAGTACCCATTGAGACCTTTTAATAAATCCCTGCTTGATCCTTTGCCCTGTGTAATCTCTGTCCCAGCTCAGCCTCTCCAGACAGAATCTCTGTCCCCTCCAGCCTCCATCAGCCTCCAGATGCTCCAGTGGCATCACCAGCAGCTCTGGGATCCTGATGACACAGCTGATGAAACCCTGAGATTTGTTATTGAATAAACCCAAGTGCTGGCTTCCTTTGCACTCTCAACACTGCACCAAGGCCACTGGAGCTGCTGCTGCTCCTGGGGCTGGAGACTTCCCCTGGAGCTCCCAAATCTGGCTGTAAACCCTGCTGAGGAGCACTATCCTCCCTGAGTGCCATGACTAAAGGGTGCCCACGGTGCTCCAGGCCAAAACTCCTGCAGTAATTTAAACCTCAGCCTAATCTCAGCAGCCTGGCCCAGTGAGAGGTGTCCCTGCCCACAGCAGAGGGTTGGAATGAGGTGATTTTTAAGGTCCCAAACCAGGCTGGGGTTCCATGAGCAGCCTCTTGCAAGGCAGGGATGCTGCAGGATGTGCCCAGGAGAGCAGAGCTGGGGCTGCAGGAGGGTGGGCAGTGCCCCCAAAGCTCTGTCCCCTTCTCTGCTGCCCTGAGCCCACCCCACAGGGATACACAGCCTGCTGGAAGTGTCCCCATCTCCCTCTGTGTGTGTGTAAATCCTGGCACTCAGAGCCCTCCAGATCCCACCAGCCTGGCTGGAACATCAGAGAGGTCCTGAAGACAACGCTGGCCAAGACACCCCAAAAACCCCATCACACCCCCCCAGCCCCACAGCAGCCTCTTCATTCCACTGAATTATTTCATTTCTTTTATTTCACTGTTATTTATAATCAGGCCCGGGCAAAAATGAGGAGCAAACCAGGAGCCCCCACCATCAGGGGGGATTTGCATGTGATCAAACCAGCCCCTCCTGCCGAGCCCAGGACCCTGGTGCTAATTTCCAGGGAATTTCACGCCTGACGTCTCCCCCCGTCGTGGGTCACTGCAGGTTTGCCCAAATAAACCCCTGCCAAATGGCTCCTCCATCGGAATATTCCAGCCAGTTTTTCATAATTTAATTTTGCATTATGCTCAGGAGCCTTCTGGCCACGGAGAGAGCTCGTTGGGGAAGCCACCACCACCACGAGTTTTATTTAGGGGCGTTATTTATTTATTTTACAGCAGGAATTAGACCTCCCAGGCTGACTAGGAAAGAGGGGGTTTAATTTTTCCTTCTTTTTTTTTTTTTTTTTGTTTTTTTTTCCCCCTCCCCCTTCACTAATGTCAATTTTCAGCATAGCAAGAGCTGTCTCTAATCTTTTCCTACTCATTACACACAATTTTGGAGTCATTTTACCCACAGTGCAGTCGGCTCCTGGCAGTGTGTTTGTGTGCACTGAGGGGTGGCATAATTGTTTATTTTCCCTCCCTGCATAATCCCCAGCCAGCACTGAAACCAAAACTGCAAACAACTCCCCGAGGGACACCGAGAGTGTCAGGAGACACCAGCAGCAAGCAGGAGGCTGGAAAATGCAAGGAGCAAGGTGCAATGGCTCTGTCCTTCCCTCCTCCTGCCAGCTGGCTGGAATAACTTGGGATATGCAATATAAATATTAACATCCTCGTGCTGCCTGCTCCACTCAAAGCTAAAACTCCATTTCTGAAGAACCCAGCAAGGCCAGAGTTGACATTTTAAGGTAAAACAATATTTAAGGACTAAATAAGGTAAATAAATAAGTTAAAATTACCTCAACAACTCATGCAGGGAGTGCAGTAGCAGCACACTCAGAATCCACCCTCAAAAGCAATGGGTTCTTTCCAGAGGGAAGAATTTTGCTCTCTTTTGCCACCTCCCACCTTTGTATCTGCAAATTCAAAGGCTCTGCCTTGTGGCCAGAGGAGCCAGCAGAGCCCAGCAGCCTCTGCCACCCTGAGAATTTCCAGCAGCTCAGTGCTCCTGTAACTTCTCTCACCCAGGTAAAGAGGCCCTGATCTAATCTTCAGATTGAACAGCATCAATCTCACATCCTCAGCACTTCACAGCATTCCAAGCAGCACTCTGTGGTGCCCTGAGCAGCCAAGACAGAGCCAAAACCACCCCCAAGACAGCTCCAAAGTGCTGCTTACCTTTCATCCCCCCAGAGAAGCCTCTCCAGTTTGCAAAGACCATCAGGGGCAGCCCTTCCCTGTTGAAGTCCTTGATTGCCTCGGCTGTTTTGAAGGCAGAGTCAGGGAACCACACCTGCCCAGCCTGCTGGATTATCTGGTGGGAAATAAAACCTACTGTCAGGCCTTCAAGCACATGGATACAAGAGTTAAAACGTAGGAAAATCATCAGGGGCTGTGATGTGGGATAAACAATGAGGAAAGTGGCATGTGAAATGTGGGGGATCTGCTCAGCCATGGGAAAACTGGGACAATCCTTTTGTCACCAACTTCAACTGCAGCATTTCTATTAATTCCACTAAGAAAAGAGAGTATGGACAGCCTGACACTGTGATGCTGCAAGGAGGGGAAGGAGAAGAGAAAGAAAAGGACATGGAGAGGAGAAAGCCCTGGAGAGATGAAGCAGGGCCAGGGCTGTGAAATCAGGCAGGGGAACAGCAAAATGTCAGAGCAGGAAGGTCATGGAACACTCCAGTCACAGCAAGAGAGCAGGGAAGGGATTTTTGCTTGTCACATCTCCTGGGCCCTAACCCCTGCCCCTTCCCTGAGTCCTGAGGGAAGCAGGACTGCTGGGGATAGTCCTGGGGATGGGGATTCCTGCAGGAATGGGCACCCAGCAGTCCAGGCACTGCTCCCAGCAGCTGCCAGGCTCTCCAGGAAGGGCTGCACATGGCTGCCACGTTTAGGGAAAGGAAGGAATCCCACCTGGACAAGGGCTCCTTCCACAGGGACATTTGCAGAGGACAAACAGGGACAGGAGCACACGACCCACCCACCTTGGCCTCCGAGTCCAGGTTTGCAGGATCAGCAGGAATGCTGAGCTCCACTGTCCTCGTTTCCACGGCAACCACTCCTACAGGTATTCCTCCCAGCCTGCAAACAGGTGAGACGTGTAAAATTCCTGCTGCTACACATCCAAACACCCAGGAGAGACAAATAACAGCAGCAGCCTTTTGCAGAGTTGAAGCACGAGGCTGGAGAGAGTTCCAGAGAGGTCACAGTTCTCAAAGCATAATCTATTCCAAAAATGAGCACGTTCCTCTCAAAAAAATTCCACAGAATAAAC
>JAGMWU010000020.1:1314673-1387410 GCA_018697195.1 Certhia americana | reverse complement strand
CCCAGAATGGGTTGGGAGGGACTTTAAGCTTTAATTCCTGCAGATGTGCTGCTGCAGGGTGACTGCCAGCTGGGCAGGGTGCAGGGTGGGCAGCAGGGAGGGTGCACACAGAAGCCATCGATGCCACACTGCCAGGACAGTCCCAGCAGAGCCCCCCTCTCCCTCCCCAATCACCCCAAGCTGATGACACACGAAGAGGCAGGGAAGAGACAGGGCCCATGTGCACTGAGGGGCTGGAAATATTCCCATTCCCTATGATTAAGAGTCTGCTGGAACCCCTGTAATTGCAGAAGCCGTCTTAAATCGGTAACTTATAACTTCTATATTAGGGCCCATGTGACCTAATAAAGAACATCTTTATCCAAGTATTACAGTTATTTATTGAACTTGAAAACAGCTCAAAACAACTTCTGTTTTCCATAATACTTCATATAAATTTTATCAGGCTAGCACATGAAGATGCTACATCTTGTTTTATAGTGTGTCCCTGGACAAGTTGCCATAGAATAATAAAAGACAATTTACAGCCAACAGCACACATATTCCAAACATACATACAAGAGATGAGTTTTGGCAGCACTTACAGTAACAATCCCAGAAGAATACATTCATATTTGTTTTTTTCAAAGTGCCACTGCTTTTGAAAGGAGTCTGTTTCATTTGTGTTATATATCCCTGCTGTGTGAGAGTCCAAAGCCACTTGGAATTTGTCAGAAGAAAGGAGCTGCAAAGTGAAGCTGAGCATGGACAGGGAGCTTCTGGCTTTGCCAAATCATTGATTTCCAACCCTGGCACACTGCTTAGCCTGGAAGCCTTTAAATTACAGAATTATAGAGCCATGGAATGGGTTGGAAGGGACCTTAAAGGTCATCTCACTCCTTTCTTTCCAACTCTTTCTATTAAATAGATATGTATACACAGAAAGAAAGAAAGAATCCCAGGAATGTTGTGTACTAGAGAAATGCAAAGCATAACCCAAACTTGATTTCTATAATTGTCTAAAACAATTGTCTAAATCAGTTCCCTCAGAACTTACCTTGCTCTCCCCACCACGACTGTCTGTGCCCAGGGCTGCATGATCTCCATGAACGAGCCGTGGTCGAAGAACCCACTCAGCCACTGCCCTTTCTGATCTAAAGGGAAGGGAAAAAAGGGAAATATCAAAAGGAGGAAGGAGAAAGGGAAGAAAAAACACAATATCCAAGCAGCAACTCAAACTTGCTTAAAAATGCCAACTGGAGAACGTGGCACGGTCTTTTTATTTATTTAATTTTAAATAGATGACAATACAAGGGAACATTAGACAGCTGAGCATTTGTCTGCCTTCAGCCATCATGTCTTATTTCATTTCCTAGTCTGCATAAAGACAGCAATTTATCAGCAAAAGCATCATTTATTGTTAAACGATGGGGTTCGGAGAGCAGAGGGACTTCCCATGCTTTTAAATAAATAACTCTGCTTTTTTCAAGACTACAAACATTTGTCAAAAGGCAGTAAAGTCATTAAAGATGGTTTTCAACACATCTATTTCTATTTTAAAACTTATCTCATATTCTTCTCGTGATCCTGCCTAATCTTTCCTTGAAAGAAGGAATGCTGAAGAAGCCCAGAAATTAAATATGAAAATTTCAATGGTATTTTAGAGTCAGTCACAGAAATCACAACTCTCTAGGGACACCTGCTTGGCACTGTGTAAAAATAACCCACGAAAAAATCCCCTCCAAACCCCAAATCCCTCCCAGCTTCACCCCTGGGCACAGAGCTCCAGAGGAACTCTTCCCTCTGAACAAGCACCTCTGCTTCTGCAAACCCAAGTCCAAAACCAATTAAAAAGTGGAGATCCAAGCACGCTAACCTCTGCTGACTTAAACAGGATGGAGAGTGTTTTATCAAGCCCAAACTTGTAATTACTGTGTTCTACATTCCTTGCCTCTGTGGCCCCACTGTAAAATGTGACCATCCATTTCAGAATTATCTCTTTATCGCGAGCCCGAAGCTGATCGTTTAGATTCTGGCCTCGTGTCGGGCGTCAGTTTGAAGAATATCACAGCAATATCTCCTCTAATAAATGGCTTTAACTTTTCACCTAGGAGATATCTGCTTTAACTTATCACAGGGAATCATCTGCTTTCCTTAACGCTTCCACTAAATTAAAATCTGAAGTCACTCGATTTGGAAGCTGGCGTTTGCGGCGCCCAGACAGCTGGATGAATTGCTTGAGAGATGATGAAAAAATATTATCCAAAACCAGAAAACTTAGTTTATCACAAATCTCATTTTAGCCCCCCAAACTCATTAATAACAGCAGGAGTAATGGTCACCCAGTTTGCAGCTTGTACCTACACAAGGCTGCACAACCCCAGTGGTGCCAACACAACAACTCCCCAAGATCTGCAGGACTATTGTGATTTCTTTAACATCCAGACTCTCTGTGGATGGACTTTCCCCTAAATCATTAAAAAAAATCCATAAAAGTAACTATTCAAAGTAAATATATCATCTATAGAAGTAGGGTGTCCTTAAGCACGCAGGATTTACATGCTACTTTTAGATATTATTTATAAATAACATCATAGATGAATACTATTATACGTAAATATTTACATATTATATCCCTATTGCTTAGAACTAATTGTTTTACAGAATCTTAAATATATTTGGGTTGCAGACATTTGGCAAACAGCCTTAGAAGAAGATGAGTTGCTGCATCTCCTGGCCATACTTGGGTTGGGGCGTCCAGCCAGCATCCAGCGAGGGTCGTAGGGGGTCTTGGTGGGAACAAAGTCAATGGTTCTGTCTATGGGATCCTTGGCTTTCAGGATGGGCACAGGGCTGTGGATATTCTAAGGGAAAAAGGAAAATATTGAAGGAAGTGAGAGCCCCCTTTCCCAAAAGCCTTCAAACGAAGCAAACAGCGACACCTCGGAGCTCTGCAGGCCCAGGAATTACCTTTGGCATGTAGGAAAGCCACTGCAGAATGGTGTAGACTCCTTCAAAGTCATCACAGACTGTGTCATGTGTCACCCCGTTGTTGTGCATGATCTGGATCCCTCCCAGCTGGTTGTTGGAGGTGTAAACTTCCCGTCCAAGGACCTGGGGAAAGAAAAAGGAGAAAGCCATCAGCGCTGGCATGTGACCAGGAGGTGCTGGCCAAGGAGGTACAAACAAAACCCACTCCTGCAGCACCTCAGTATCACCTGGAAATGAAAAGGATGGAGCAAACCTCCCCCATCACAGCCTCCCAAGCCCTGTGTGCCAGTAAGAGCTGCTGAACAGAGATCCCTAGTGAGCAGAGGGCAGGGCTGGGTGGGATATTGGGAAGGAATTGTTCCTGGGAGGGTGGGCAGGCTCTGGCACAGGGTGCCCAGAGCAGCTGGGGCTGCCCCTGGATCCCTGGCAATGCCCAAGGCCAGGTTGGAGCAGCCTGGGATAATAGAAGGTGTCCCTGCCCATGGCAGGGGCGTGGAATTGGATCCTTAAGGTTCCTCCCAGCTCAAACCATTCTGGACTCTGTGATCCCCAAGGGGAATGATACCAGTGGGGAAACTGAGGCAGTTTTCTCACCTGCTTCCTCAAGCAGCAGTGTAACCAAAGCTCCCCAGTGCTGAGCCCAGCTGAGCTCACTAATCCCAGATCATTCCAAGAAAACTATAGGGTGGCCATATTTAAATGTATAACTGAGGGGAAAAAAACCAAACCAAAAAAACCAGACAAAGGCCCAGCAGCTCCTTTGAGAGGCTGGACAGAAGCAGCTGGGGCTCCTCATTCTCTTGCACAGCTCCATCTCTAATCTGAGCCTGGGCAGCACAGCTCTTTTCTCATTCTCCTGCTGTCTCTTCCCATTTGCCCTCTCCCTGACTGATACACTGATCTCTCGGTCACTTGGCTTTCTGCTCCACTGACTCCATATTACTAATAACACCTCTGCCACGGCCAGTTTACCTCATGAAGGCAGGAGCACATCATTACAAAATAAACTCATAACTTTGACATTCCAGCAAATACACGCCGTTTGTTATTTTTATGGGTTGAGTCTTTCTAACAGACAGAGGACATTACACACCTGCTTCATTTGGATCTTAAAAAAACCCCTCAAACAGCCTGGCCTCCCCCAAACGCCCAGCACAGCTCATTTTGGGGACAGAGGAGCTGCCAGATGCCAGTCAAGGTTTATGTACAGAAGAAACCCAGGCACAGATGTTACAAAACTAACCCCCAAATATAGAATTCAGTGTTCTAGCACAGGGATGTTCCTGGGTCTCCCTTCTGAGCTCAAACACCTTCCTCCTCCCCTAACAAAATCAGTGCCAAGCAAAGCCATGGTAGAGAAGGCAGCAGCACAGATTGAGGTTCAAGGATAAGAAAAGCTCAGGCCTCCAGATGCCAGGCACAAGCCTAGCTAAACGCTTCCCACAGAGGAAAATAAAAATAAAGAGGATTTAAAGTCCCCTCCCTGAACTAATGCAAACGCATGTACATGCAAAATGGGCCTCTGCTCCAGCTTATCTGGAGACACTGCAGACAGCTCAGGTTTAGCACTGCTGACAGGCAATGAAACAGCCTAAAATACCACTGCTCTCACCCTTAAATCCCTTTTTGGAGATTGAGATAAACACACAGCTCCTTCTCTTGAGAGCTCCAGCCCTTCCAGCAGAGCCTGGAGCAGAGGGGAGATCCCAAAGCAGGATGGAGCCAGGGGCAGAGGGTGCCCAGCTGCAGGGAAAAGCTGCTCTGAGGAGAGTTTGGTGCAGGATTTGGATGAGCTGGATGTGCACAGGTGAGCACCTGTGCAGGTGAGAGGGGACACTGTGCTCTGAATCAGCCCTGCCCTCAGCACAGCCTGGGCTGAGCTCCAGCCCCAGGCTGGCACTGGGCACTCAGGGGGGTTCAGGAAGATCCTAGAATGGTCTGGGGCTAGGGAGGGACTTTAAACCCTTTCCACAAAGGAATTCTTCCTCACGTCCAACCTGAACCTCCCCCAGCAGAGCTTGAGGCCATTTCCTCTTGTCCTGTCATTTGTTACCTTGGAGAAAACTTCCAAAACATTCCAAACTACTCGGGCAGTGCTGCCAACACTGTGAGTCCATCTGATCTTCAAAAAACCCATTAGGAAACCACATTTCTTGTTATTTCAGAGGATCTTTTGGCAAACACAAGCAGAGCCAGGATTCTAGCAGCCTCTAAAGGATGGTCCTCAACAGGTTCATAGGCCCATCATGTATATATTAATAATTTTCTAGCACTCCAAACCATGTTGAGCAGCTGCTTCCTCCTCTCAGAACCTGAGCTGCTGGAGAGTTGAGACTTTTCCTGCAAAGCTGGGCTGGCTTGGCTCATCTGTTTCACCCAGGATTAAAGATCTGAAAACATGACAGCTTGGAGGGCTTGAATGGGAATCATTATGTAACATAAGTGCCGTTATTATTCCGAGCATATCATGTGTTTATATCAAATATAAGTGCCAGATTTTTATCCAAATAATTTCAATAATTGCAATTCCCATCCCACAATTTATATTGTCTGCCAGAAACACGAAGCAGAAGAGGCATATGCACGTCCTATAAATAGCCTATTTTTCATAAACAGGCAGAAATGATGGGAATGAATGCCTCATCAGAAAAAATGTAGGAACACAATGCAGGAACTCCAAACCTGACTGCTATTATGTGCAGTCAAGCCTCGACAGAGCTCAGTGCTCATTTCCAGCTCTTCCCCCACATGGATCATGTGTTAGAGGGGGGAAAAGCAGCAAGAGGGAAGAGAGCCCAGCTGAGCAGAGAGCCCTTCCTGGATGCACAGCCCCTGTGCCTGGCAGTGGGAGCACACACAGCTCCTCTCTGCCCTTCCTGCATTCCTAATCCCTGAATCCGTGCAGTTCCTGCACTTCTAATTTACGAGCATTCGGTGGGGGACCCTTCTGACTTGGGAACAGATTGGCTCGGTCTAATGCTTGGAGATTATTAAAGGCAGAGCTATACTCCACTATCAAGTCTACAGATCTTTTATTTAGAAGATATGGTGCTCTAAATGCACAAAGAGCTCCCTGTCACCTTCACATTAAAGCCCCTAGTGCCTGGTAAATGGAATTATATAGCTGTCATCTCCTTTCCCCAAAGTTTTAAGAGTACAATGGGCTCATTTTTTCCCACTCCATCCCAGCTTCAGAACTAAGAGACCTACTTTGTATTGATTTAGAGTCTCGGAAATAAATAAACCTGCTTCTCCAATGTGATTCACAAGAAATTCATGATACACTATTGCATGATATATTTCAAGCTGCAGCTCGGGCTCTTTTTTCCCTTTGGTGAGTGATGGGGGAGGTGGGAGCTGGGGGGAGGTGGGGAGCTGACAGCCTGATGGTTATTGGGGATGGCTCCTGACTGCAAATCCACAGGCAGGTCCTGCTGGTGGAGTCTTCCCCTGCTTTCATTTGGTGAGATCAGAGGGGGAAGGGGTAAAAAAGCAATTGCACTTCACCTGACAGGGAGCAGGGCAAGGTGCAGCCAGGAGCACATGGAATTGCAGCTCCTGCCTGGAGATCCCAACACTCCTCACAGATACAGAGGGAGCAGGGCTGGTCACACACACGTGAGATTTTGGCTGTTTGCAGCATCACTCGTTTTCGGTGGGAAGGTTTTTCCACCTGGAGGTTATCGACGAGGATTTCGGAAAATTTCTGGGTTGCAGCAGAAAAATCAAATTTTGCAATCTCGAGAGCTGAACTGCAAACTTAAGATCAGACAGGTTCCAAATGACCTCTAAAATATTTGTTGTACGTATTAAAAATTAATTTGGGAAGAGAAGTCAGGTGGGAATTAAAACCTGAACAACTTCTCATTCGACCCAAAAAATTCCAAAGGAGATGCTCATCCAAACTGATACTTTTTCCTGAAGAGCTCCAGTTTCAGTGAAGTGGCATTTCCAAATGAAAAATGTCTTGTCAAAACCCTCGTGCCCCTCTCTCCTCTCCCTGTGTGTGTTTTGCTCAAGGTCACTCCCTCAGTCAGTGGTAAATCAAAAGGACTCAATACACTTTGCAAACTAAAATTACAGCCCCTATTCTACATGGTGCCAACATCCATAAATCCCACCTGTCTGAGCCAGGGGTTCCCTAATCTAGACATGATCCCCATAAACAATATTAATGGTTGTCTCCAACTTAAAGATCTTGGTCATTCCCTTTGTCACCTTCTGGACCCCTGAGAACCCTGTTACTCAGAGACCCCTCAGGGCACAGTGTCTTCACCAGGACAGTGAAACTCTGTTCACTTTCCAGTGTGAGCTTAGGTTTAGCCATGAGAAACACTGTAATTCTCCAGTTCTGCTCCTATAGTTCCCATCACGTGTTCAGAACCATAGGGAATTCCTGTGGGAAAGACCCCAGGCTGGTCAGGACCAATAATTCTGGGAGATGTTTGAGAAGTTCAGCTCCTGTGGAACATTAGGAAGCAGAGTTAATGCTCCAGTGAGATCCCTGCATGATCCCCAAGAGGTGGGACACAATCCTGGGGAAGAGATTTGGACAGGCAGAATATGAATATGGTAAATTCATATGGTAAATATGAATATGGACCACGATGGTAAATTCCTGTTTAGCAGAATTAAACACACACAGAGCCCCCACCCACACAGATAAACTGAGCAGGACCTGTATTAAAAATGATAGAAGGAGGGAGAATAAAAAAAGTCAACAGAAATCTATTAGACTTTCTTCCCTAAGCAAACATCAAGGGACTGATAATGGCATGCCTGGAACGTAAATTGTCTCTAATGGGAAGAATACACAAATATCACCACTTAAAGAAAGGCAATTAAAACGAAAATGCAGCAACGCAGGGTGGTGGTTGTTTATCTGCACTGAGGCCAGGCATCCATCCTGCCTGCATCCACTGCTCCACACAGAGCAAGGACCTGTGTGCCACCAGCAGGGCCACCAACCACACTCCCTGCAGCACCCCAAGCCTCTTGGCTGGCAGGGAGAGGAAGGAATGAGCTGGAATTTGCTGGTTCTGAGCCATGGTGACCCACAACAGGGACACCTCCAAGAGCACCACAGTCCTGGGCAGCTCTGGGAGCTGCAGAACCCAACCTGACCCTGAGATCACCCTTGTTCTCATCACCTCCACTGCCACAACCACCAGGGCAGAGCAGAGGGGCCTGGCCTGCTTCCCAGGAGTGGGATAACCTTGGACAGCTCCAACCTCCACACAAGGAACCAACACTTGATGCTGCTGAGTGTTGATTTCTGGTTGACACATCCCACCCCTCCTTGCTTAGCATTCTCCAGCACCCTGCACCCATACAGGTCTTCCCAAGAGTCTTGCTGTGCCACTACAGAAAGATTCATATCATGCATTAATAATCAGAATGCTTCTTTGAATGACAGGGCTGGCACTTGCTGTCCTAACTCACATGATTGCTCTCACATGATTGCTTTGATCTAATCCCAAGACTGGAGTCATCTTGAGCAGATACTGAGCCATGCCTGCCTTGAATCTCAAAAAATAAAAGAAAAAGCTTTCCACAGTACAAACTCCAAACAGCATCAGGCTCGCAGGGCTTTTATTTATTTTTGCAGATTGTGAGACTGAAGGGTAAATATTACTGTTGGCAATCACTCCCCAGCCTGTGTGAGCCTCCTGTTCCTCCCTGAGCTCCTCCAGGGAGCCTCAGAGCTGCCCAGACCTGTCTCACATGGGCACAGCCCCCTGAGCAGCCCTGACCTATTGTCTCATCCTGTTATGTGAATCCCAGAGCATCCAAAAAGTTCTGCACCACAATTCAGGACTGAACCAAAAATATAAAGATATTTCTGGCCTCATGCAAAGGAATCCTAAAGACCAAACCACATTTTTTGGGTTTTTTTTTTGACCCATTGTGGTCAAAAACGTCACCCCACAACCAGGCAGGGAAATGAAGCCCCAAGTGCTGAAATATGCCTTGAATGTTTCATTGTTTAGTTTCTGTCTCCTCATCTTCCCTGCAGACTCCTGGCAGGTGGGATTTGTCCATCCTTGGTACTCTTGGATGCTCTGAGCAAACCATGGGGAAAACAGGACCTGATGATTCAGGCAAATCAAGACCAGAGAGTTTGGGGGAAAATAAAGTGAAAACAGGAGGGGAAACAAACGAGTGCTGGTCAGAATTCTGTCACCTCCAGAAGGGACAACAGCTTTGGGCCACCTCTTCATCACCACCAAAAAATGAACTGTTTGAGAGCCTGGTTGAACATCTACATAACAAATTGATGGGAATGCTGCTGGGAGCAGTTCTTGAAAGTCTCAGCTGGACCTGGACCTCAGTTTTTCCCTTAGGAAAAGCCTAGAACCCATATCTGCAGGGAAAATGTGACTGAAAGCCACTATTTGTTTCCATTAACACAACACTCTCCAAGACAGGATTTCTTTTAAACACAAAAGACAAGGAGGAGCAAACTGATTAAAAATAGGTCAGCAGCAGACTCTGGAACAGCCTTGGGAGGACTGAAATGGAATGGAGCCCTGGAAGCTTGAAAAACATAAGCAATGAAGGAATTGGGAATGCCAGGCTCTACGGTCTTACTTCCATTAAAAAGAAAACCCATGGAAATGAAGGTGTTGGTGATATCACCCCGTGCTCAGGTGATGACGAGGGAAGGGAGTGAGGGAGGAGGAGGAAGGTTTGGGAGTAGAAAAAAAAAAGGGGGAGGTTGGGGAAGTTAAAAAAAAAAAAAAAAAAGAAAAAAAAAATCTCTGCCTCAGCAAAAGTTTTCATTAAAATTTTAGACAAATGATCTCTGTGTCCTTCTCCCATGCTGCCTGGGGCTCCATGCTATTTCTATGCAAATAACAACCTCGTGGTTTATATCTTATTATTTCCACCGGAGCTGCGGCGACATGACCCGAGACGTGTGTGAGGTAGAGACAGCGCCAGAGAGAGAGGGAGAGAAAGAGAGGGAAGGGAGGGAGGGAGATGGAGTGGCTGCTCGCTGAAGTGTGAAAAAATATTGTCAGGAGTGAGCAGCAAGAACAAAAAAAAAAAAAAGAAAAAAAAAGGAAAAAAAAAAAAAAAAAGAAAAAATTGCAGGGATAACGTGTTTATTTCAGCCCCTCTCCCCATGTGAACCAGCATCTTTTAAAATTCATTGGGCATCAGGCGATCATGCACAATCCATCTGCTTTCACTTTATCATTTGCATTTCATGCCTCCTGGCTTTTGATGTGCTGATACTTTGATGCAGTCAGGAGACGCGCATTATCATTATTTCAATTTGCAGGGGGGTCAGCGGGCTCGGCACACGCTCACCGAGAGCAAGGAAATGGCATTTCCACCTCTCCACCCCCTGCTGAAATGCACTGGGGAGACAAAAGGGGGCCAGCTGAAACACGGCCCCCGTGTCCCCTGCGCTGGCACCGGCCCCAGCAGTGCACCTCAGCCTGGCAGTGCCCAGCACAAACAAAGACAGCTCCAGCAGGAGCATGGGGAAACCCTGCACAGCCCTGCTGCACTCCCTGACAGGGGCTGGAGGGGGCTGTCACCCGGGTGTGTCCCCAGGATGTGGCTCTGTGCTTCCCAGCACAGTGAGGAGCCAAGCTCAGAGCCCAGAACCAAACAACACCGACCTTGAGCTCATCATCTTGAGTTTGAGGTCACTCTGTGGCTTTGGCAGCTGGACCTTTCCCTCTACACCTAAACCCTCAGGCTGGTTTTACATAATGATAATGAACAAGACCAGCAAGACCAACAAGGCTCTGCACATAATGTTTGTCACCATCCCTCTCTGCTCCCTTTGTAAATTAGAAAGAATCCAGCATTTCACAGGGAAAAAAAAATTAAACAACTTCCCGGGAAACACTGCCTGCTCTCTGAAAAGCCCAATTGTCTCCACTGCTGCAGAAACAGTTTTGTGCTGCACATTGTGCTGGCAGAGAGGAGACATTTTGAAGATGTGTTTGCAGACACAAGAAGTGTCAGCTTTGTCCTGCATCCTCTAGGAACACACATACGTAAAAGTCAACAATGGAAAAATTGCCCCAGATCTCTGGCACCTAACTGGGAAAAGCTAAAGGTGGCCGTTTCCATGTATTTATCTTTGTTTTCAGCCATCATCTCTCCTGAAGCCCCTGCCTGCCCTGATTCCCCACCTCCTCCAAGGGAACGAGCAGCACCAAGACAGGCTCACTGCACACAGAACAGCTACAACAGGTTTCCCTTTCTGGAGTCTCATCCCTGGGAATGAGCAGGAACACACCATATCCCACACCCACACAGCCTCTGCACTTCTGCAAGGGGACACCTTGCACAGCTGGCAAGGATCTCTGGCCCCCAAAAAATTCAAACCCCAGGGACAAGTGCTTAACAGTTTTCAGCGAGCACAGGGTGAGTCTGAAGTTACTCAGACTCCATGGCAGGAGGATGCCAATGGATCAGCAGTCACTGCTTGTTTCAGATCCTCCAGAGGATCAGCCAGACTGAGCTTGGACATTCCAGGCTAGCCCTGGACACCAGTTCCCTGATTAAAACACTCCTCTGGGACACAATTGCAGCTGGTTTCCTTCAAGAAGCCCTGAGCAGAACTGCAGGAACTGGAAACTGAGGCTCATATGAAGCAGCAGACACACCCAGGAGTGAGATGGGACTCCCACTGTTCAAGGGCTGGCAGACATTGCTGGGAAAGCTGGATAGGATGCAACAGGTTCTTCCCTCACCTTTAGGCAGGTAGAGGTGACACAAACATACAAACATCCCCAACAGAGCAGGGAGGAGGGAAAAGGGACCCATGGGATTATTCAGCCCACTGAAATTCTCAGGATGGGATAAATCCCCCTCAGAAAACAGCTCCTTCTGCCTATGCCTGCTGACAGATGTCAGGTGCTTAATTCAGTCCATATCCTTAATTTTTAAGTGCCTAAAATTTCGGGAGATTAATCCAGTCCTGTGAAAACAGCCATTGACTCCACGGGCAGGGAGTGGAGTTAAACCTGGGAAGAGGAGGAGAACTGAACAGCCTGGCCCTGCCATCTGGGAAACTCTGCAGGGCCCCAATCCCCAGCAAGTGACAGCTGGAACCAGGCAACTCACTGCACTCCAGCAAGCACTAAACTGACTCAATTTCTTTTTAAAGGCTGGATCTTCAAATGCCTCTTTTCCTCCCATTGATGCAGGTGTGTGTGATGTGTGTAAGAGATCTAACTGAGGGTGCTGCAGCCTAGAGTTGATAGGATCAATGCTTCATTTTCTGCAGAGCCCCCTTTATTCAGGGGAATAATTCAACAAGAGCCTGTTTTCCTTTATCTCCCATTGTCAGGCAGGCACTCCTGGAAACACAGCTTGCCATGGAGCACAGCCACCCCAGGTGCTGAGAGTGCCTGAGAACAAAGCTGCTCGATGGGGAAGGGCACTCACAGCACACAGCCCCAACTCCAGGGAAACAAAGCCCTCAGGGACAGGGATGGGAGCAGAGTGGGTTGGGAGCTGTGTCTGCACCAGGCAAAGAGCTGGAGGCTGTGGGATTAATGGGCTTGGGGCAGCAAGGGAGAAAATCTGCCTCTGGAGTGGGGGAAAAAAAAAAAAAAAAAAGAACCACTTTAGTAGTGAAGCTGTAAGTTTTCTTTGTAACAGCCCCGGTTATTCCTCCTGTCCCCACGGCTGAGATTTCCAGCAGGAAATCTCGTTCCCAGCCTGGAAAATCAGCACCCAAGCTCCTCAGGTTCAGTGCTCCCCAGAATGAACACAAAATGCTGGGGGAGATTGGGAATTCAGGTAATTCTGAGCCGCAGATTTTGGAACTTCCAGACACTGGGAACAGCCCTGATTCCCCTCACAGCACTCAGTGCCTGGGAGACACTGCCTGCACCTCTCCTGGTATTTAATCTCTGCCCAAAAGCTCTGTTAAAAGCTGCTTCTCCTGCCAAATCAGGATTCCATGAAAAGCCCCAGCTCCACCCTGAGAGTTCTGAGGACAGAAATGCAAGGACTTACTTTGTTGAGGGCCCCACAGCCCGTGAGGATGATGTGGGAATTCTCCACCTGGATGGTTCTCTGGCCCAGCCGGACGATGTAGGCCCCAATCCCAATTGCCCGACACGTGACCTGAAAAGAAAATGAAAGGGGTAAAAAAAAAAAAATAAAAAAAAAAAAATAAGGCAATGGCATTGATTTCTGTCTCTCCACACAGCCCCAACCTATTGATTCAAACGTTGAGATAAAACTAGGTGTGTGTTTGTAGTACAAGGCCATAAAATCTACGCTCGCTGGAAAATTCCAGAATCCACTGCTTTGTAAAACACAGCGTCTGAACGTAAATGTATTTTATTCAAAAAAAAAAAAAGCAGCAACTTTCAGACTGAGCAAATACGAAGCCAGATGCTTGAAATGTTTTAAATTGAGTGTGCAGGGGACCCAGGCCTGCACTGGTGCCAGGAGCATTGCTCAAAGCCTACAGGAGCCCATTTCCATCAGCCAGAAGGCTGATCCCAGATGGATGTTTGGGATATCATCACAGGATTTTTAGCTGAAACAGACAATACATTTGAAGAATAGAAAGCAATGGGGGATTACCAAGCTGATGGTGATAACACTATCATAGGCTAAAGATGATTCTCCAGCAATCATGCCAGATCCTCTGAGGTTCTCTACTCCAAGCCCGTCCTCCTTCCCGATAATATCCGTTATCTTGTACCTGAGGGAGATACAGACAGCCTTTGAGTCACAAGGTCCAGTGATTTGCTGAATCAGTTTGCTACAAAGAAAATGAAAAGTGACTAAATATCATTAAGGTTCCAAGGAGAAATGTGCATGAAGCCCGGGCAGGAGCCATGCAGGGGCCAATCCTGCAGCACCATGGAATGCTCCCACAGGAGCAGCACTGCAAGGGGAAATGCCAAGGGAGAGGAAGGCCTGGGAAAAGTGTCCTGTCATCCCCACAGGACGTGAGGAGCAGGCTGATTAATAGGAAAAAGGGCAAGAAAGGAAAGGAATGCAGACAAAGGGAAGAAGGAAAAGAACAAGGGTAACAACGAGGCTCTCACCTTTTTTTCACTTCATTCTTCCATGCCTCCATCCCCCGCCCCTAAGGAATGCCCCAGCTGAGGACAAGGACACGCCAGGCATCACCCAAGGATGAACAGAAAGCTTTTCATTCCTACCTGGACTCTCCATTTTCCTCCACGTGTTCACAGTGAACAGAGTTCAGGGCACTGACTTTCTTATAGTCTTGCGGAGTCAGGTACAAGTATTTGTATCCCTGCAGGGAAAAACAGTTCATTCATGCCAAGCCCACCTGTAGTCCCTTCCTGATCCCCTGTAACAAAGAAACTTTCACAGGGGCAGAATTGAATTCCACAGAGTGATAAGAACATTATCTCAACACTGGAGATGCAGCTTGAGGCCAGTGAAAGCTGGCAATGGGGCAATATTTAGCACTGACTCCTAGATGCCAATCTAGGGAGATAATAACATCTGGGAGATCATAAAATCCTGTCACGGAATGGTTTGGGTTAGAAAGAACCAGGTAACTCCCTGAGCCTGGGACACTTCCAGCACTCCAGATCCAACACCAAGAGGAAATTTGGATGTGAAACTCTGAGAAATGTTTACCCTCACCTCCATTAGAAGAGATGGTGGCAAAATCAGACTCCTGTGGGCTGCTGCAGAGTTCCCCCCTGTGGTTCCTTACCTTGTAGGGGTTGTCTGGATCCTCCCAAGCCACGTGGAACATGTGCCGGATCTCCTCAGCCAGGCCAATCCTTGCCCCACTGTTGGCAGCCACGTAGATCCGGGGGATGCCCTGGGCACGGGCCAGCTCAGAGGCCCTGAGGAACAGCACATCCTCCTGGGGCCCAAAGGAGCCAATTTTGTAGGTGATGTCATTGCCAATGACAATGATATCCCGGCCCTCTGGATATTCCGGCGTCTTCAGGGTCATCTTCCAGGCCACCATCCCAATCTGCAGCCCAAGAGCACAAAATTAATGTTGTGCCTTCAAGGTGTGAAAGAAGGGAGCCACACAGGGATCATTTCTCTTATTTGAAGAAATGGGTCTCTAGGATTCTCTGGGGCTTGGCGGATTTTCCTGGGGAACTTGGAGAACAGCTGCTCTGATGGGTGCGCGGCACAGCTGGAAGCACTTAATCCTTCCCACATTCCTTGGAGCACGTTCTCCACTGCTCTCATCCCACCAGGACACTCACACTGGTTTGCCCTCTCCCTGTTCAGGGGTTTATCACAGGTCCAACACATTTTCTCTCAGGGAGATGAGCATTCCCTGTGCTGCCAGGGTATCACCCCACACCCTCATCACCCTCACCCAATCCTCATTTTAACCATCTTTTTATTTCATTGCTATCTCAAATTTCCCACATCTCCCTCATCCTTCCTTTCATTTCTTCCTCTCTTCCCTTTTCCCTTCCCCAATTTTACAGCAGCTCCATCCTGGTTAAGCCACGCTTTTTGCTGCACGTTTTCCTTTTCCCAAAAATCACTAGGATGATCTCTCCTGGCCCATCTCCAGGAGGATCAGCAGCTCCATCCCTCAGGGGAGCCGGCCAGCTCGGAATGCCATTAACAGATGGGAGCAGCAGCATCCCTTGAAAGCCACATGCATCACCCAGTCCCCGCTTGCCCAAGGATCATAAGCTCTGAGTACACATTCCTCAAGCCGATTGCACATCCTCTGCAATCAGCAGGGCTGAGACTCTCATTGTGGAGCCTCGGAATTCTGAGCATGATGAACTAAAGCAGGAGGGGGAGAGGCAGCAGATAGATCTGTGCCATTTAATCCACATCCAAATGGCACAATACACAGCCCAGATCCAATCAGCATCTGCAATAAGATATGCCATAATAGGCTCATTAAAAAAAATAAAGAGGCAGAGGAATTAATCAAAGGGTCATTGGAAGTAAAGCAGGCAGCAATCCAAAAATATTACAGCCAGCTACTGGCAGATCCTTCCTTATACCTCCCCTTCCAAGAGCTGAGATTGCAAGTTAACAGAGTGTTTCAGTTCACCTTCTCCTTGGATTCCTCCACTCCTACTCTGACAAGTCAAAAGGGAATAATCTGTTTGCCTCTGAATATTTGCAGACTTACAGTTCCACCTCAGCATCCAACTGCAGGGTTTGGAACAGAGAGATGCTGCAGCAGCTTCAAAGAAGGGAGCAAAAAAATCCCTAAAAGTTGTTTCTTTACAGCCACACTGACCCCATCAGCCAGGGCCCAGTGATCCTGAGGGAGCCCTCAGGGCTCATCCCACAGTCCATCCCACCCACCAGGATGTAAGATTTTCCTCACTTTCAGCAGCTTGATAATTTTTGACAGCACAGGAAACATGCCAATTTAAGGCATTTCTTATTTAGAAAATTCAGCTTGTAACAGAAGTGTTAGAATAATTTCCTGACCCAAGAGCGTGTGTCCTCTACACCAGTGAAGTCCCTTTTGCCAGTGCTCACCAGTAGAACAGAAAACAATCTAGCCAGGACACAAGCTCCTGAAAACAGTTTACAGCTGAGAAATATGGAGCAACCCCATGCAGTTTAGGAAAAGAAAAATTAAAAGGGCACCACTATTAACTTGGGTGCCTTTTGCCTCCCCAATTCATTGCATGTTTTGTGCCATTTATTCAGTAATAAAAGCCACAGGGATTTGCACAACTAAAGATTTTTTTTTTTTTTTGTTTTGCTATGAATTTGCTAGATTCAGTTGAGATTTATGGGCAGTGGGGAATGGCTTTCTATTCCAGAAAAAAAAAAAAAAAAAGGAATAATGAGATTTTTAAGTTAACGGCAGCACTTCAAAAACTGGAGAGTTCCCAGGATAATTAGCCAGGCTGAGCTAATCACCTAAGAGCACTGGCAGGCAATAGTAGGTGATGGTGAGCAGCCCTGGCTTTGGAACAGGCTCTTTTGAAGAGGCAGCACAGTTTGGAAGTGCTGCTCCTGCCACGGCTCCATTCCCAGCACACCCAGGAGTGAAGAAGAGGCAGAGGAAAAAAAATAAAAGCAGGAACCGTCTTATTTAACTGTTTTTATGTTGGCAAAATGATTTGTGCCACGGTATTTCCATAAGAAGTGGGACCATTATTCTCCTGTAGGAACACATTTGGTTTGAAAAGTATCAGTGGGCAGCACGTGAAAATCAAAGGGGATGAATTATTCACAAGCCCCGATCAGAAGTGATCATTATTTCTGATGCTCCAAAGTGTGATTAGGATTCAGTGCTCAGCTGTCATTTGCTCCCTGAACGGCCCCAGCCCTGCTGAATTGCACGACACACGGAGATGACACCCAAGTTTCAGATGTATAATTTTACACACACCTTCTCCCACTCCATCCTGGCCTTAATGGAACCATTAGGAGCCAGTAAAACGGGCGCGCTAACGAACGGCGCTTCCCCGGCGCTCGTAAACGCCGCTCGTTTGACACCCAGTGTCAACACTAATCATGGCCTAAAATTAACACCAAAATTGACTTCAACATTAATTGCACTATCGATGGGAACAGTAATACACACACTGATGCAGTTCCAAATTGACTGCTGGTGGCAGCCGGAGCTGTTGACAACAGGCACCGAGGGGAACAGGGAAGGAGCCGATCCCAGGCTCCCCCCGGGAAGCACGGCAGGCTCTGAGCAGAGGGGAACCAGTGCCAGTGGCAGCTGGTGCTGGGGACAGGGAGCTTTTGAGGCTCTTTCTGGCAGGTTCTGTAATTCCTGGAGAAGCACAGCCAACAGAATCACAGAATATCCTGAGCTGGAAGGGATCATCCGGCTCAGTCAATCCAACAATTCCACCCTGATGCATCCCTGAGAGCGTTGTCCAAACGCTCCTGGAGCTCTGGCAGCCTTGACCATTCCCTGGGGAGCTGGTTCAGTGCCTCACCACCCTCTGGAGGAAGAACCTTTTCCTGATATCCCACCTAAACCTTCCCCGGCACAGCTCCAGCTGTTCCTTCATGTCCTGTCACTGGGCACCAGAGAGAAGAGATCACTGTTGGTTTATTCTACTTCTCTCACTATAGGATGGTGCTGAGCCTGGGGACCACAGGCCAGGCTTCATTTTATCCATTTACATCCAGATTTGGAAAGCTGAACGTGGGTATTTACTTGGTGCAGATGCAGCAATTTTGGCATTTCATCATTAGAATCTGTTGCCTGGAACTTCAGATCTTAAAGAGCAACTTTCTGCTCTTACACTGTGCAGAGCTTTCCAATTTTGATCTGGAGCACAAACCAGCTCCCAGGAAAAGGGGCAGAGTGCACAGGGTTAGCCAGAGGCATTCCAGCTCCGTGCCTCGACGAGGGTGGAGTGCCAAATCTCAGGATTCCTTCTTGGCTCTGGAAAAGGTGTCCCCCAGCAACCCAAGCGTGGTGGTGGCAGCCCAGCCAAGCGCGCTGGCACGAGCTGAGGGATGGGAGGGAACAGCTCCAGGAGGAGACGTGACCAAGAGCTCAGGGACAGAGAGATGTCACAGAATCCCAGAACCATCCAGGTTGGAAAAGACCCCCGAGATCATCGAGTCCAACCTGTCACCCACACCGGAGTGCCACATCTAGTCATTCCTTGGACACCTCCAGGGATGGGGGTTCCAGCACCTCCCTGGGAAGCCCCTTCCAGTGCCTGACCACCCTTCCCATGGGGAAATTCCTCCTGGAGTAACAAATGGATAAAGATACACCACAGAGAGCAACACACAACCTTCATCAGGAGCTTTCCTGTGGGCAAGAACATTCCTGTCCAAAGTATCCACGTGATCCACATACACCTGTTAAACATCTATATAGGAATAGAGAATAAAACTGTGCCATCTCCATTCCTGGAGGGCTTGGATTTGGGGATTTTAAAACCCTCCAAGAAGTCTGCAGCTCTCGCTGCTGTTTTTAATTCCCTGTGTCTGCCATAAAATGCAGGAACAGGGGGTGACAAAGCAGAACATGCAGCTCAACGATTAAGCTGTGCTTGTATAAAATGCATTAGCTACACCTTTCTGCCTCTGGCAACCCAGAAAGCCACCAGAGCAGCATTCCAGGAGCCCTCTGCCATCCTGAATTTCCCCATGCCAAACCTTCCCAGCTACCCAGGAAAGGTGCTGCAGCCAAAGCTCCAGCAAACAGCAGCGATTGTGGATTATTTCTGATCCTTGTGCTACTGAGGAGGAAAAACTGTGACATCTAGTGCCAGTGGGGAAAATGACACATTTTCCATGGGAGAGGGATGAAGGGGGATGTGGGGTGTTGCTGCAGGCCCTCCTTACATCACTTTCTCCTTGTCCTTGAAGATTAGTTGGGTCTTATCAGCAGCTGGTGCTTTCCTGGTGCCAGAGGATCAGGGGAAATTGTAGTCAAAATACATAAAGTGCTATAGAAAAGCATCCAAATGCCCAGCTCAGGACTGACAAGGAATATATTGAGTTCTGCAAGGGGCTGAGGGAATTACCTTTTCACACTGAGATTTCTGCTAATATGCTAATCTTGGGAACAAAGCCCTGGGCTTTGAAGGGGGTGTCACTGTGCTCCAGGTCTTGTCTCCAGCACGGTGATTTAAACAGTGGCAGATACATTCCTGAACTGCTCTGTGCTCACCCAATTCTCTTGCAGAGATCTCCCCACTTTAGCACAGCCTACAGCAGGGGTGGAAGAGGTTTAAGGTACAGAAATCCCAAACCAGTCTGGGATTTCTGTGACAAAGTAGAAAAAGTGTTCTCTGGTCAGAGGCTGGGAAAAGGCCCTGTCAGTGATGGTGCTGTGTCCCAAGGGCAGAGCAGGGGCAGCAGCACAAGGACTGGGACACTCTGCTCTGGAGCAGCCTGAGCAGCCTAGAAATAAAGAGCAACTTGTATTTTCACAGTCCATTAATTCCTTGGCTTCTTTGTTGAGAGCACAGCAAAGAGTTAATTACTGCAATGGCGTGGTGGGCAAGGGGAGTGAGCCACACAGAGAAAAACCTCTTGGACCGGGAGAAGTCTTGAGACCTCAGGATTTTCCTGAAAACACAGATTTTTGCCCAAAATGCTGCTTGCAAACTCTGTGAGGACAGGGAGAGCCCCAGCCTGGAGCTCCTGCCCTGCCCCGTGTCAGAGCAGGGATTGCAGCTCTGGCTGAACACGCTGCCCACAAATCTCCTGGATTTTATGGTGGTTTCTCAATTCCTCCCATCAGCTCAAATTCTCAGGGCACTCAGCTCAGCTGAATGCTGTAAGAGCAAGAGTGTCTTGACCCCTTTCCACATGGAGGAAATGTAAGTGTCAGGAAGGCTCTGAGCAGCAGATCCCCTGTGCTGGGGCTCCCACTGGAAGTGTGGGAATGGCTCTGAGCCTCTGATCCAAAACAAGGAGAACAGGAACTTAAATGTACCCAATGACAAAAGCATTCAGCACAGACAGCAACTCCCAACAGAGAGTTCCTCTTCACTAAAAAACACAATGGCAATCTCTCCAACGAGTTTGAATTCAGAGAATCAGCACCTTTTGCTAGCAAGAAAGAAAAACAATAATAAAAATCTCACATTTACCTGAGGAGGTCCTATTTCACCTGTCAGTCAGCTCACTGGAACCAGCTGTGGATCTCTGGGGCACAGACTCCACCGTGGAGTTGGAGGGACCTCAAAGCCCACCCAGTGCCACCTCTGCCATGGGCAGGGACACCTTCCACTGTCCCAGGGTGCTCCAAGCCCATCCAACCTGGCCCTGCCAGGGATGGGGAACTCACAACCTCTACAACCCCTCTGGGCAAGAAGACATTGGACAGATCCCATCAAATCAGATTAATTTAAATCCCAACACTCCACACACCACAACAGCCATGTAATTTCTTTGCAGCCTGAGCACAACGAAATCCACTAAGGGTTAAAAAAAAAAAAAAAAAATCTCCTAATTTTTTTTTTTTTTGGTGGTCTTTGGGTACAGAATCTCTTATAATAAGACTATTTGTATTCATACTGGCAGAGTAAACACTACATGTTCATGCCCAGGCAGCTCTGTGCTTGTAATTTCAGCAAGAACAGAGCGACGTCCCTGAGGGACTTTGCTATTTCCCCAGCCACCATCCACTCAAATGCTGAATGAGAGCAGGGAAAGAGAGAAAGATGATGGCACAAGGCTCCCCAGCAGCCTCAGCATGCACTGGGAGTGCAGGGAATAGCTCATTCCAGCTTTAATTAGACCAGTTCAAACATTTCTCCTCAAGCCCAGCAGAAGATAAGGCCGCAGCGACCCCACAGTCACCCATCAGAGGCAATTTGCAAAAAATCCTATTCCAAACCTTCCCCTGACAAGATCCGTGCAGGAAATGGTGAGGAAACCCCCTGTTTCCTTGCATCACTACCCTGATGGTTTTGAACAGAGCCTTTGCAAACATGAAGCTGTGTATTTAGGAAAATACGGTTCAACAACACCAAGAAAAAAAATCAACTGTACCATCACTTACAACTGTTCAAATTTAAATTACTTTAGAACGTTCACTTAACTAATGCCCACAAAAATAACCACCATGTCTTTCAGTGGTTCTCTTCACTCTGCAATCTGCAGAAAGCTGCAATTTTTGCCTCCCAAATGGGAAGACACCCCAGCAAAACCCCACCACGACAGCAAAGCCTCCTCCTGCTCGAGCTCCAAGATTGACTCTGCAATCCCCAGCATAAGCTCGTTGTAACTCTTGAGTATATCCTGCTTTAGAGGGGGAGGTTCCACACACCTTGATACAAACTGTGTGGGGAGGATGGAAATGGAAGCATAAAAGACTTTTCTGTGGTTTGGGGTTGTTGGGTTTTTTGGGTTTTTTTCAAATGAAAATATTTCTATTTAGTTTTGTAAAACACATTTTGCTCAAACACAAACCCCAGTTACCTGGAACAGCTGAACGAGCATTTTTTAATTATGAAGGAAGCCCAGCACGGGCACAGGTTTCGAAATGGAATCATCATTTACTATGGAAGTTAAAATACCCATTGTAGGGGAGGTATTAATTTTTAATGAAACAAAAACCTCATTTTCAAGACTGAGATTTCATCTGTGGAAGGCCGAATGAATAGATTTTTGTGCCTGGCTGGTAAATTTTCATTACAATTATCAGGACCAGCCCAAAGCACAACGTCCTGTGGGGCACGGAGGGAGAAGCAGCATGAAAAGAAGTGGAACTTGCCTCGTTTCCTCCTGGCAGCCTGTTCATGTGCACGAGCTGGCCCTGGTCATCCAGCACCAGCTCTGTGTAGGTCAGGATGTCCGAGGGCAGAGGAGCTGGTGGTAGGAACGCGTGGTCATTCATGGAATTCCACAGCTTGATCAAAGACTGCAGGTGGGAAGAGAAAACCTCATCAAGAACATCACCCACAAGTATTTGTGTTCAATCCACTCCAGCGTGGTATTCCCCAGCAGAATCTGGGATTATATATTCTAATATATTATATTATTATCTGAGATCATCTGGGATTGTTCCCAACTCCCAATTCAGGACGCCTGAAACAGCCCTTCTGACAGTGTTCCAGGGGCATCACCTGCTTTGGGGTTTGAATCGTGGAACAGGTTCTCCCAAAGTGAAATCTGAATGAGAGGGTTTGACAATTCTGTGTCTCTGAAACTTCAGAGCTGAAGGCCTGTCAAGATCCTTTCTTTCCTAGGGAAGGCTTCTCACTTTCCCAAGAGAAATTGTGTAAACATAATCTCCAAACAATATTCTTCCTCTAATGAGGTGATTTTCATCCTTGTTTTCCATAACATAAAAGATATTGTTTCTATTACTTAGCCAATAGTAATAAGAAAAGTGGTGTTCCCATTCACCACTTTTTACTAAGCCAAGTACCTTAGATAAGGTACTCCATTTTGTTAATAAAGATTGTCCTCTTTTCAGCCTTTTGATGAATTTATTTGGAGTCTGTGTGTTTCAGTTCATAAATAACAGCCACAGGGGTTCAGGAGAGAACCCAGCAAACCAGAAACACCACTGAGGAAGGGCAGATGGCAGCATGGGAAAACAAAGAAACAGCAGTGAGAAAGAGATGGTTCATGTTCCAGCTACTCCTGTTTGATTTATTAATGGAACTCCAGCAGTAGTTTATCCTAATTTCCTTCAAAGCAGATTCAACCCATAGCTGATAATCCCTGAGGATCACTGGCAGTCACTCCAGGGCTCTGGTTCCCCTGACAATCAGGATGGCAAAGAGAAGAACCCCAAGAATACTCACCTGCCTGAACATCTCAGGGATATCATAGACATATGAAGTCCCTAAAGTCTGTGCCTGGAACCTCTTGGACTGCAGCAGGTCTTTGGTCACGTAGGGAGTGTTGATCAGCATCCCATGGAGTGGTCCCTGCTTATCTCCATAGGCCTGGAACATGATCTGCAGGACAAACCACAGCTTAAACCACAGGTTCTCTACCCTGAGCTGATCCAGCTCTTAGCAAAAACTCCCCAGCCTGATTGTCCCTGCTCTCTACAAGGCTGGCACAGCCAGGCACCCCATCTTCCATCACCCACTGCTGCCTTTCAGAGACACCCAAAACTGCACCATCCCGGCATCCTGAGCACACAGAGCCACACTCCCAGCACAAAACCAAGCCTGAGGGGAGCTCCCACTCCCCAGCAGCCAGGAGAGCTCTGTTATTTATGGAGCAGCACCCGCCAGCCGGGTCAAGACTTGCATATGTCATCAGGCTTGAAGTTTTGATATTGTAAGTTGAAAAGATTTTCCCAGAGCAGCAACATGAATTATCAACTGCCATGCTTCACAGCATTATATATCCTGGGCTCTGGGGCTGACAATTCTGTGTCTCTGGAACTTCAGAGCTGAAGGGTCTGTCAGGATTCTTTCTTTCTTAGGGAAATTTTTTTTACTAAAACCTGGTTTAATATTCTGGAAAACAAATCGAATTTAATAGTGGAAAAGTTGCTAAAGCCACACACCCCCATAAAAGCCCATTCCCCAAGCTTTAAATAATGAAGCTCATCAGCTCAGAGTTCACTTGTGACCTTCACAAGTGACTGACCCAACTCAAGGGTTAAGCTGAGCTGCTGGAGATTATTAAAATGTTCTTTTCTTTCCTCATCTCCCCTCAAAGGCAGGAAGGAGGTAAAACACACTGACACTATCTGTTCTGGGATCTCAGAGCTGGATGGACTCCACAGCCAGCAGCTTGCTGGAAAAATTAAATGGAAAAAGGAGGAGAAAGGTGACTCAGCACTTTGTGTTCTACATTCACAGTGCCCAAGTGATTTATTCTGCTGCTTCTTCTGCCTGGCAGAGAGATGATTACAGAGGGAGATGTAAACATTTCTCTATTTAAATATTTTCCATGCATCCCATGCTCCATGGATTTTACCATATGTAGGTATTTCAGTTAACCACAGTGTTCCTGCTCCACGGAAAACAGAAATATTACAACAGCCCCAACCATTACAAAAGAGCCCATTATGCTTCATTAAAATGATATAAAAGCATCTCCCATAATTTTACATCATTCTACACGGGTCATTCCTTATATCTTTAGAATTTAAAGGACATGTCCACAGATTTTCTTCTGTCTACTCAGGAAAATGTATAATTAATAATATTTTTCCTTACAACCTACAGGATGAGCACCAACAGTGATTCCTTTTCTAGCATTTTTTTGAGCACTCTGAGGAAAACTCTTTGGGAAAACAGCTGCCCAAATGATTGAGGGCAACCAGAAAACCTGACTGACTTAACTGATCACATTTTCACATCTGCTGCTGCAAGCTTATCCAGGCTCTTCTTCCTTTGGCTAAGCTGAATGGCAATTTTGTGTCACATTAAAAAGGTGTTACTTGGCTTGGTCTAGTGGAAGGTGTCCATGTCCATGGCAGGGGGTTGGAATGGGATGAGCTTTAAGGTGCCTTCCAACCCAAACCATTCTGGGATTGCCTGGAACCTGTCACGGGTGGCAGCGCAAAATGTCACCAAAACTGGGGATTCTGTCACCAGCTGTTGGAACTGGGGTGGGTGGGGGAATTGTCTGTCCATGGCCAGCTGTCAATAAACCAGCTGGGACAGTTTTCTGATCTCCTCACAACCCATCCTCCCTCCAGAGAGAGATCTTCTGCTGCTGGGCCAGTGAGTGTCCCTGAGAGAATTCCATCAGCCACTGGGAGATGCTGCAGCCAGGGGGAAGAGCCAAGGATTCCTACCTGGATAAAAACCTGGGAGTGGGAACCCCAAACATTCCTACCTGGATAAAAACCTGGGAGTGGGAACCCCAAACATTCCTACCTGGATAAAAATCTGGGATTGGGAACCCCAAACATTCCTACCTGGATAAAAATCTGGGATTGGGAACACCAAGCATTCCTACCTGGATAAAAATCTGAGTTTTGGAACACCAAGCAGCCTTTCCAGTGGATTCTCAGAGGAACACCAGGCCCATCTCTCACCACTTCAGTGACAAACTCCACTTTTCTCCAGGAGCATCACTTCCCCAGAGCCACATCTGCCACTGGGACTGCAGCCACCATGGGATGGCACTGCCACCAACCCCTGACCCACAGGGGACAGCTGCCAGCCTGACACTGGGTTTTGTTTGTTTGTTTTTTCTCCTTTCTAATCCTACATGTGTTTTGGTTTTATTGTTTATTTTAGTTCCCCTAATAAAGAACTGTTATCCCTATCCCCATATCTTCACCTGAGAGCCCCTAAAATTCAAAATTATAATAATTCAGAGGGAGAGGGTTTAAATTCTCCATTCCAAGGGAGGCTCCTGCCTTCCTTAGCACACACCTGGCGTTCAAACCACAACAAACCCCCCCAGCCCACAGAAGAGCTCCATCAGGTCCAACACATCCCCTTCCCAACGTCCTCATCCAACCCCTGCTCCGTGGGGACGCACCTGCCCCGTTCTGGAGTCTGTCACCTCCTTGTACAGGCTGATGTCCAGGTAGTATCCCGACTCGTTGGTGAGGAAGAGGCGGATGGGGATGGCCTTCCCCGTGGGTGTCAGGCGGATGTTGATCTTCAGCTCTGCCTGCAGCACCCGCAGCTTCCAGAGGCGGCTCCCGTAGCGCATCACCATGGAGCGCACCGACTCCTCGATCTGCAACAGGAACAGCCTTCCTCAGCAGGGGCTTCCTCTCTGCCAGGGGGGGCAGTGACATGGGCTCTGAGGTCCCTTCCAACCCAAAACACTCTGGGATTTTTTCTGGATCCATCACTGCTCCGTGTCCCCTCCCGCTATCCCATTGCGCCAAGGTGATCGGCAAACCCCAGTGCAGTTACAGGACCTTGGGGACCCATCCATCCTCATCCTCAGCCTTCAGACAGGCAACAGGACCTTGGGGACTTCTCCCTCCTCATCCTCATCCTTGAGACCGGCAACAGGACCTTGGGGACCTGTCCCTCCTCATCCTCAGCCTTCAGACAGGCAACAGGACCTTGGGGACTTCTCCTTCCTCATCCTAAACCTTCAGACAGGTAGCAGGAACTTGGGGACCTGTCCCTCCTCATCCTCAGCCTTGAGACAGGCAACAGGACCTTGAGGACCTGTCCCTCCTCATCCTAAACCTTCAGACAGGCAACAGGACCTTGAGGACCTGTCCCTCCTCATCCTCAGCCTTCAGCCAAGCAACAGGACCTTGGGGATCTGTCCCTCCTCATCCAGGCAGGAACTCCACCTGGGAACTGCTGATATAGTGACAGGACAGGACAGTGCAGGGTTCAAATCCCTGTTCCCTCATGGCACAGGAACAGGGATTCACAGAATCATTAAGTTGGAAAAGACCTTGAAGGTCATCAAGTCCAACCACCAGACCCCACACCCCAGCACAGGGAGCTCCTGCCTCCCCTCCTCAGGCATCACTCACACCTGGGAACTACAGAATCCAGGCAAGCAGTTCTGTAGCCCTTGTATGCACAATAATCACATTTCACTGCCTGCACGGAGCTTTAAATCAACAAAGCAATTACCACTTGGAGCTGGGCCTTCTGCTCTTCTATTAAACTTTATAAAATACCACTGTGGGCAAAACACATATTAAAAGAAGGCAATTTATAGGCTGGGTTAAGCATTTTTCCCAAAAAAAGTCTCTTTTTCACAGCAGCTCAAGGAAAAGTCATGGTTTGTATCTGAGGGCAGCCCAACTTTCAGGGATGAATATTCCAGCTTCTTCTGAACTTCCTGGGAACCAACAGCTCTGGACGTGCCAGGAAAGGTTCATTCAAAAGGGATTTAAGCCACCAATTTTTAATCATGATTTAAAAGTCAGCAAGCAAGAGAGTTATTCTGATACCCAATTCATCTTTTTAAACTTTCAGCTGTTCTTCTCCTGAAAGGTCAGCTCTCATCTTTGGGTACCCATGAACTGAATGCTGATTTCCAGCTAAATTCAGCCTGGACTTGGGACTTGCTTTGTGGTGATTCTGCTAACCACAAACATCCTTTAGGCCTGAACATTTTCATTTGTGCATGTACAAGGCTTAATGTTCATTTATTTATAACGTTCATTTCGGTGGTTTTGTATCAGAGACTGAAAATGAGGCACTTTTGTAGCTGAATTTACAGATTCTTTTTAAGGTCCTAATTTATCTCATGTTTTATCTGGATGGAATCTGAACTTTTGTAACAAACAGAAGAGCATCTGCTTCCTTATTAAAATTGTTTACCTCAAGCACACAATGAAAAAAATAGTTTTAGTTTCAAACACAAAACATATTTCCAATAATTGTCCTTCAGTTTACACAGAGGAGCTGAGCTACACAACAAAACAGCTTTAAACTGACAGAGGGCAGGGTTGGATGGGATACTGGGAAGAAATTCCTGACCGTGAGGATGGGGAGGCCCTGGTAAAGGCTGCCCCTTCCCTGGAAGTGTCCAAGGCCAGACTGGATGGGGCTTGGAGCAACCTGGGACAGCAGGAGGTGTCGGGGATGGAATAGGATGAGCTTTAAGGTCCCTTCCACCCCAAACCATTCCACAATCCTGTGATTCTAGGAACAAAAGACCATTTAGGTCTGATAAATGAAGCCCTGGAAAGGCAACCAGCCCCGAGCTGGGCAGGAACTCCCACCTTGGAGGGGTCCATGATGACTGTGGGTACAAAGTTGAGGAAGATGTGGTTGCAGTCCGTGCGCACGTTGGTGTTGTTGAAGGCCACCTCCAGCTCATCCATGGCCTCCAGCAGCAAACGCTCACCCTCGTTCTGCAGGTACTCAAAGGAGGCTTCCTGCCAGAGATTGCCAACAAAACATTGACTTTTTACTCACAGATCACTGCCCGGGAACGCGAGGTTTGCAAAAGTGCAGAAGGATACGATGGAGAGAACAGAACTCGTGTGCAGCCCTGGAGCAGATGCCAGTGCTCCCAGTGCTTGGACCCCACACCTGTGCCCACATTTAGCTCAGGGTAAACCTGAAACCAGCCAGGACAAGCCACTGTTGCCTCAAGATCCAAGGATTTATGACTCTCCTCTTGGAAAATCTCCCTGGAGCACAGGAATACCAGGGCTTCAAAGGGATGGTTCTATAGAGCAGCAAGGAGAGGGCACAACCCCCAGCCTTCCATACAGGGAATGATCAGTTTGGGATCCTGCAGGTCCCTAGGATGACCCTGGGTTTCACTCACCACCTTGGATGATGCCTTGAATCTTAGCTTGCATATATTACACACTAATGCAATGCAGAATGTGTGGAACTCTGAATTTCATATAAAGTGTCAGCAAGTTCTCCTCACAGTTCAGTCAGACAGAACAATCCTTTTCCAGCCCCAAAACCAAGGACACCTTTACAGCTTCAGGCCCAAAAAGTGCAAACAGCAGAGAAATGAGGAGAACAATCTGAGAGGATGGGATTGCATAACCTGGAGCTGGAATTGCACAATTAACCCCAACATGGAAATGGACCAAAACCGATAAAAATGTGAAAACTTCATGACTTGGGTGTAGGCACAGCCAAGCCCGAGGTGCATCCTCTGAAAGCCTTTTAATAAAGGTTTTATTCCTTAAATCTGTCCAGCCTCTGCTCCAGGGAGCCTCTCCAGCCATCACGGAAAGGCACAAACCTGTCACCCTGATTTTTGAATGTTTTTCTTAGCCTTCTGATGTTTGCATTTTTGTAGTAGAGTTCTCACACACTTCCATGTAAACAATGATTGTTTTGCATTCCTCTCTAGAGGATGCAAGAATTGATGGACTCTTGGTTTGACCAGTGTGGCTGGAGAGGTGGCAACTTCACCTTCCAATCCCTGGTCACTTTTGGAATGATGTATATATTGAGATCACACAATGAACTTTTTCTTTTCCTCCTTTCTCTGCAAAGAGAGTTGTAGTGTGTGTGTGTGTTTATTCGTGTCGTAGAGCGACACAAACTCACCTTGGTCACCAGGTCTGAGTGCCTGATGATGGCCCTGACGAAGAACCTGTAATCTGTCACCTCCGTGCCCACCTCCACCTTGGCAGCCCCCAGGTACAGGTGCATTTTGTGGTTGGCACAGGGGATGGCTGTGAGGTCGAAGTTCCTCATGCGGTTCAGCTCCAGCTGGAAGGCCAGGGCTGGCTCCAGGTGCCGGTAAATCCGATCCTCCTCAAACTGCAGGGGCCAAGCACACAGGAGAGGGACGTTAGGAAGGTGAAACACTGAGGGTAAGGACTTCACAACGCCCCCGGTGAAATGTCTTTAAATGAAATGGATTTAATTGCAATTCTAAAGAAATCAAACAAATCCAACCCAGGTGTTTCTATCTCACACAGCTGCTGGCACTGGGAGCTGTGAAATTGTTGAAGCGCTGAGAGTGATGCCTGAAGTTTTGATTTTTATGGTTTTTAGGTTCTGGGCTGGTTTAGTGGGTGGTTCTGGGTTTATATTCAGTGCTACTGAGCTCTCTTCATAGAGCAGGGAGACAAAACAATTCCTTCTCCAGCTTGGGACCAAGGACAACTTTCAGGCCCCAAGAACAAAACCAATGGTGAAGTGAGAAGGAAAAACAAGGAGGATGGAGCTCCATAACCTGGAGCTGTAATTGGACAATTAACTCCAATATTCTAATGAACCCAAACTTATAAAGGTGTGGGACCTCGTGACAATTTTGTGCCCATTTTGGGTTCACCTTGGGTACGGCCCAGCTGGGCTCTTGTCCTGCCCAGGTTTGCCCAGTGAGCAATTTAATAAATCCCTGCTTTATCCTTTTGCTCTGGCTGCTCTCTGCTACAGCTCAGCCTCCAGAAGGCATCAAGATCATAAAAATTACAGAACAGCAAGTTCTCAAGCTCTCCCCCCTCAAAAAAGCCTCTTTTCCACAGAAACCAGAAGGTTTTGTCCTGATTCTGAGTAGTGAATCCCTGCATGAAAGAAGGATAAAGCCAACACTTGGAGAAAAGCATTAAGAATAACTCACCTTATCCCGGGCACGGAACGTGAAGAACTTTGGGAATTCCCTCTGTTTGAAAATAAAAACAACAGTGTTAGTCCTCCCAAAGCAAGCACTGATGTCCCCAGAGTGCTCTCAGGCCTCCCCTGGGGCAGCACCACAGCACAGGAGGTGACACAAGTTGTTCCCAGCTATTTTTTCAACATCACAAAGGTGGTGGAAAATCAAATCAACATCAAGACAGCAGAGGTAGCTTAAACCTGCCCTCACTAATTGCAAAAGAGGCTACTTGATTGGCTTTAGGTTATTATTGTCAGTTATTAACAGATAACACAGAAGTGGCCAGACAGTAGTGGGAAACTTTTCCTAGTTCTGTTATGATTAAGATTCCTGTGGAAATGTCTGGAGTGATACGAACACTCTGTTATGAATGCAGATGTACACAGAACAATGATCTTATTCTACAGCTCTCTTCATACCATTACTGCCAGAAATACTCTCTTCCCAAGGAAAACTGGGAGTTGCAATCAAATAACTTTATTCTCCTGTAGGCAACAGCAAAACCATTCCAAAAATCCCCCATATACCACTCGGTTTCTCTGGTTTTCTGTTGCATAGATAAAACCCTGGCAGAGCCTTGAGAGCTTTTTGGAATATTGTACAAATCTTAGATAAAGACAGCATGCTGTCCCTCCAGTTCCAGCCAGGCAAATCCATCCCCTCCCCTGGAATTTCACTGGGCAGAGCTTTGGTCAGGGCTTTGCACCACGGGAGAACACTGCTGTCTGTGCTGAAGGTCACCTGAAGGGACACACACAACTTGCCACAACTGTCTTACTAAGCAAAAAAAACAGGGAATCTGACCTGGAGGCACTGAATTTCTGGCTCACATTCCATTATCCACAAAAGATGAACAGCCCCAGCTGGAGGGAGTGTGATAACCAGTGACACTGTACGAGCCACCACTGAGCAGCACAGATTTTAAGGCTAAAAGTGCTGTTCTGGTCGGTCATCTTCCTTCCCTCCTAGATAAAACAGCCCCCAAACTTCACCTGATGACTCTCCATCCAGCAAAACAACTTGGGTTTGCCTTGAAAGTCTTCCAAAATAAGCAGTGGTAGAGGAAATGCTGCCTAGAAAATTCAGGCTCACCCAATATATGCATTGTCCGTGAGCCTCATCTAAGAAACAACCTCTTCCATGTTTCCTCTCTTCTCCCAATCCCTCCTACCTGTCCTCCTCTGCATGCTGCCAGCTTTTCCCACCACCTCCAGGCTCATTCCACCACTAATGGAATTGCTTCCCAGGCACCTCACTGGTGTGGTGGGCAAATATCATCATTAGATGTGCACGCACACAAAAATCCTCAGTGCTCTGGTACCAAAATCCAAAAGAGTGCCCCATTTCCTAGGCAGAAGAATTATACTCCTGCTGTGTTCTAATCAACCAACCATCATCAAGACAATCAAAATAATTTGCCTAAATTAGCCAATCAAGACACCCTGCAAACTGCAGAATGTGAAAAGCTACACCAGAAATCATCAGAGTTGATTATTATACTAATAATCACGTTAAAAACCTAATGAGATGAGGAAATTGGAAGCTTGCTGGAGCAACTCTCTATTACCTCAACATGCTGGGAACTAATTATATAGACTGTAATTAAAACAAAAACAAACCCAAGCCCAGGCCTTGGCTAAGTTAATAGTTTGGTCCAGTAATGAAGGGCTGGGGTAGCAGACAGTAATAAAGACTGACAGCAGCTCCCAGAGGTGCTCCACAAACTTTGCAGCCAGATGACACCAAACTGGGGGTCCAGGGGAGGGTTCCTTCTGTTCTGTGCCTCCTTTCTGACCTCTGACACGTCCCACAGCACTTACTCAGCAACTGTGATTTTTCATTCCCCCAACACACCAACATTCTGTTCTCTAAAACTTCCTTTTTCAACCCTAAAGCCTAGATTTCCTCGCTAAATGTCCCAAAAAACTCACCACAAAATCCAGTTTCCTAAGCCATTGACACCTCTGTACCAGCACTGTGTGCAACAATTCCCACGTGGTGACTCCCACATAGGTTCAAACACTGTTTTTGCTGATTTGTAAACCACTTTTCCCTTCATAAACCTTCCTAGACCAGCTGTGTTGAGCACAGGGTGAATTTCTTGCACTTCAAAGGCTCCTGATAACTTCCAGAATTGAAAAGTAGATAAAAATCTGGTTTATGCCTTACACTGCCACCTAAACCAGGCCTCACTGATGCCCAGACCCTGGGGAAAGAAGTAATTCTCAGCAGTAAGAGCATCAAACATTTCCCACATCACAAAACCACTCTGCAAAATTTAACAAGTCCCTTCAGTGACTGCTCTAAGTTATTTTAAAATCAGTAAGAAGCCGAAAAAAAAAATCACCACACTACGTAAGAAATACAGAGGTTCCACCGATAATTGCATTTTAGAAGAGAAGACAACACTGAAACACAAAGAAATCTTTCTCAGAGTGGCTTCCTGAGCTCAGCCAGGCAACGAGGGACACTCAGAGCCTCAGTGGCCCCTCTGAATGCCACGGGCCCAGTCGGGGTTTGCAGGCAGATGTGCAAATAAATACTTCAACACTTCACTTTGACACCAGGGTGGGCATGAAATGCCTGCCTGAGATCCAAATGAGAAGCCCAGAGCCCCCTGCTTGTCTCCTGGCCTCACGTCAGGAATGCCACCGTGTTCCAGGCCCTTTTTACTTACATGGAATCTCTGATCCACCTCATAGTTGACCTGTTTCCTGAAGTCCTTACAAACGAAACATACACACATAGGAAGAAAAAAAACAAAAAGCAGAAGACAGCTAGCAATTAGGATTAAAATCAAATAAAATTAATTAATTAATTCAAGAATACAAGAGGCGTCAAGATTGTTTACAATTGTAAATTAATTCTCTTAAGCGAATTCACGAAAACCATCTCAAGTATTAGAGGACAAAAACAGTGAAGAGAGAACTAAACACAATAAATACAACGTTTAATTTTGGGGGGGGAAAAAAAACCGTGTCACATGCCAATGGTACAATGAGCTAGAAGCCAAAGAGTTCTGAGCATCAGGAGAGATATTGAAATACCTTTTGTGCTACAAGGAACGTCAGCCTCCGAATGCCATGTTCAATCAGGACTGATTTCTGCAAAAAACAAGGATGGAAACGGGTGACTGGACTGGCAGAGAAAGAACAGATTAAAAACATGCTGAAATCCTCTCTGAAGTGAAAAAAGCTCTGTAGATCCTTCTGCCTCTGAGTTCCTGCTCCCCCTCAGCCTCCTCGGAGGGAGGATTTCCCACCTGATGCTCCTTTAGCAGCATAAATATCCAAATCCCTTCCACCTGAGCAGGTAAATAACTAAATCCCAGGAGCAGTGAATTCCAGCTAAGCAGGAATGCAGAAGAGTCACACCCCAATCTTGCAGGAAATATCTTTGTCCATTTGCCAGGATTGCTTTTTGAAGGGAGCAGGGAGTAGATGTGGTAAGGTCAAGGAAAATGATGGAAAATGAGTTTTAAAGGAGCTCACCCATGGAAGTGTGCAGCTCATACTTGCCTTTGCTCCTGGATAACCCAGCCCAAAGCACAGAGCCAAGCTCTCAGCCTGGAGAAGGCTTTGGGGGGCCCTCACTGTGACCTCCTAGTACTTTAAGGACATTAAAATAGAAGGGACAGGGACTTTTTGTATGGGCAGAGAGGAACATGACAACAATTAGATGGACAAGGACTAGATGGGATGTCAGGCAGAGCCTTAAAGGTCCCTTCCAACCCAAACCAGCCTGAGATTCCAAGATTCCACATTGCAAAGGTGAGATAAGTCAGATGTCAGATATTTTTTTTCACAGAAATCACAGAATATCCATTCTGGTTGCTTCTCCCTCATGTTCCCCCTCTCAGAGGAGTGCTGCCATCAGTATTTGCCACACCACTGAGCCTTTCAAGTGTGAAGATCTCGTAATTCTCCTCTTTTTCAAACTTTTCTCCTTCCTCCTCCCTCTTCCAATTTAAAAGCAAAGAACACAAAAAGGAACAACAACTCAAGCAGGAACAAACCAGCCCCTCTTGGCACAGACTGTGATGTTTTACTAAGGTTAAGCCCTTTGAAAATGAGCAGCAGTGACTATATTCATGGCAAGAGGAAGAAAATAACTTTAATAATGCCACGATTTAAAAAGCAAAAATTGTTATTGCTTTTAAAATTCCACAAGTGGCAGACAATAACAGCAGAGCAACAGGATTCTGATTACATGGTAATAATGTGGGTCTCCCAGCAAGGCCACAGCTATTACAGAGCGATTAGCCATCAGCACCTGGAGAAACTCCATTTCCACTGACTGCCTCAATCTCCTCCACAAGTCATTTACAAGTATATGATCCTAATTTCTATTAAAAAAGCCACACACAACATGCTGGGACTAGAAGATTATTTGGACAATTTGGATCAACCTATTTGATAGTTTAATGTGGTTTGGGATTTTTTTTTTTTTTTAAATATATTTTATTTCTTTCCTTTTTCCCCCTCCCATAAAACGCCTGGAGCATGATCAAGCAGAGGAAAAGCAGAACTAGTTTTAATTCTTAGATTTGATTGTTTTCCTTGTTTAAAGGGACAGGAAGCTGCTGAAGCCACGTAGATGCCAGACCCACTTTGGAACCCCTGATTTCTGCAGGACATGTTCCCACCTCCCACACTGAGGTGCTCTTCCAGTGCTCCCAAAACCAGTTCAGTGCCAGGAATCCCAGTTCCTGGAGGGATATTCAGCTCCATGAACTGGTGGAGTTCTTCACACCACCTGAAAAGCAGGCAGAGCCCAGAGTGGACACCAGGAGGATGCTCCCAGCCCAGGCTGTCTCACAACTGACCCAGCACTCCCATTTGGGACTCTAAAGTGTATCCCACATTTAGGAAGGAGCCACAGAACACACCAAATAATTCCTCCTTGTGCCAGGAATATTGTATAAGGTCGATGCTCCAGCATGCTAACAAGGGCAGTGAATTTTAATTGCATTAAGACTATGGTGATACACAAATACAGGACATTTAAATGTCATTTTTCATGGTTCTGTTGCTCATACAACAACTTTATCACCAGGGAAATGGAAAGAACACATTTTTCAGAGCATGTGGAAACAGTTACTGAAAAATGACCCGATGTGTTTAAAACCTTCCAAGTCTTTCATCCCATCAAAAATTCAAGGGAAGAAGTCCTGAGCTGACAGATTAGAAGGAGAAACAATGACCTGGTGGCTTCAGGAAGGTGCAGCTACATCCAGTCAAAGAAATGGGAAGGCTTTAGGTGGGATAAATCAAGGTGGGATAAAACCTGTAGCATGTTTGTTTCGAAATGAAACCAAACCACCCCAAACCTAGGGAACATCCAGATTTTTCCCAACCTGTCCTGCACAGAGAGAGGCAGAGGGGGGGTACAGGGACCTCACCTTGCTCTGGGTGAACTCCCTGAACATGGCAGCCAGGCTGTCGTCGTCCACGTCGCTGTCGGTTTTGATGGCCACGTTGAGGATGTGGATGGGCTCCTCCCTGGCACTCTGCAAGGACAAGGGAATGTACCCCATGGGTAAATAATTAACCCCTTAACAGTCCTCACAACAGATTCCCTAAATCCAGCAGATTTAAAGCAGAGATGCTCTGGGGGAAACAACCTCAGCAGAGCACCAGGGAGAACTCTGAGGGGAATCCTGGACCAAAGAGCCTCAGAAATCTGCAGTTTCACAGAAGTCAATGTCCACAAGCATCAAACTGGAGCCTCCTTTGGAGAATCCAGGTCTGAGGATGAGAGAGGGCACAGGGGCAGGGCCTCTCTCTACCAGATGTAGCACAGCAGAAGCATCAAGGAAAGCAATTAAATTATTCAAAGTGTAAGGGCAAAACAATGTGAGTTTTCATATCAACAACAACGTGAAAAAAATGTGGAAACATCAATTCCATTGGAGCTCCAAGACATTACAAATTCAGTCTTCAGGAGCCTGTGATCAACTGGGAAAAACTGAGTCTGGACAGGAAATGACCTTGGTGAGTGAGGGGGATATAAAGAGAAGGATCTGAGGACATTAAGGTTGACAGTAATATTCTGGAAAAGGCTACAGTGCTTACACACATCAGGATCAGTGGAGGAGTGGAAAACAAAGCCCTGTTCTGGACACAGGCTGTGTTCCAGCAGAGCTTCCCATTCTTGTGGAGCAGCTACCTGTGTCTCTAAGGGAAACTGGACTTCTATCCCTATGGATTAGGGACCACCTGCCTCCTCTGCACCTGTTCTCCACATCACTGCAAAAACTCAGCAGCTCCACTCAGCTCTTCCTCCCAAAAACAGTTCCAAGAGGCAGAACAGAGGGAAGAATGAGGATTTAAGGTGACTGGGAAGGGTGTAAGACAGGAAACACGGCAAGTCGGATGTAGGACGGCTGAAGATGCAGTTCAACATCCTGGTGCAGAGAGAGAATCTGGAGACTTAATGGTGGGTTTAAACTCTGTTATGCTGCTGTGGATTCAGTAATTCTGCTGATGCTAAAAGCCATAAACTAAATTTACATGCAGAGCAAGAGGCTGAGCCATAGTTTTAGAACAGAGCTGGACAGCGGCCGCCTACACCGAGTCACCTGCTGTGGAACAAGCAAAGAAATCACAGCCATAAATACACAAAGCTCCTCACTCCTGCTTCCAGCTAGGGAGGATCATCCAGCCTCAGCCCTGCTGCCTGCCTGAGAGCACCTTCCAGAAAAAATCCCACCCTACCTTGTCTTCATCATACAGGGAAGCGTGGCCAGCCTCGGGGAACGTCGGGCTCTGAGGGGGAGAGTCACAGAAGCATCCCATGACTTCATCAAAAATCCTGGAACACAACAGGGAAGGACCAGTCAGCACCACATCACTGCCAGCACGTGGAGCACCCAGCTCTGAACCCACCAGTCCTGGAAGGAAAGGACTCAAAGATGAGGAGGCAATTCCTCAAACCAGAGTCTGGATTGTCCAACATTTGTCAGACATCTCCTGGGTGCAGGCTGAGGGCTCTGCTGGGGATTTGCCTATCCCAAAAGGTTGGAGGCACAAAGAACTGCCCAAACACAGACATCCACAGAGCATCAGCACGTTTCCAACCAGCAGGGACCCGGGATGCTGATCCCTCTGTCTGCAAACTGCTCTCTCCATCCCCGAGACCATGAGGGGATGTGGGAATTGAGAATTCTGAGAAATATTTCTTTGTATGTTTAAGAGATTTTAAAACCTCTGACAAACAAGGTTTTTAACCTTTGTTCATGGAGAAAGGGCTTTTTAGGCTCTGGAATGAAGCAAGAACTTACAAGAAAGTGTATTAGATATGAGGATAGTGCATAGTGTATCACAGGGTGAGAATTTTAGATCTATGGGGTTTTTAGAATGGTGAGCAGGGAACACAACATCAAAGTTCCACGTGGCTTTAGGACTTCTTCCTTCTTCATCTCCTCCATATTCTGCAGTGGAGGTGGCACATCATGGTTGGCTTAGAGCAGAGTTTGACTTTCTAACATGAATAATAGTTATTGGAAAGTTACTGTAAATAGGTTCTAATATAAAAGTACACACCACCCTGTGTGGGTGGGATTGTGCCTGGGGAGAGTGCCTGAAACCAACCTGCAGTGCAGAGCTCTGCTGGTCAGGAGAAAGAATGTTAGAGATATGAAAAAATAAACAACGAATGAAACGTCAGAAGAGACGGCTCACGACCAGTTCCTCCAAGTCTCTGGCTGGGGAAAAAGATTTGAACATTCTCGGGTCAGCGGTGAAAAGAAAACCATCATCAAAAATATTTTTATGAAACACGGGAAGGGGATGCACACAGAGAACTCGCTCAGGACCAGCCTAAACCCGACTCTAGACCTGCCAAAGCCTTCCCCCAGCTCTGTCAGGGGCCAAGGGGGGATTGGCAAGCCCCAGAAGTTGGGCACCCACCTGACAAAGTCCTCGAAGGTGCGGAAGGAGACCATGCCACCCATGCGCTGGCACGGCGGCGTGAAGGAGCTGTCCAGCAGCACATCGCTCACGCTGGCCACGTGCACCATGCCGTAGTGGTTGAGGTTGGAGGAGAAGGACATTCTAAACAGCAAGGCAAGGATAAAACAGTCAGCAGGTGTTACTGTGGAGCTAGGAGCAGCTTTTCTTTCACAGGATTTTTTTCAGAAGTTAATAGTGAATAACTTTATGGAAGTACACGTGTATTTTTATAATGTGTTTTGTAGTTTAGAAATGCATTGGTTAATTGAGAATTGGGGTAGGAAGGACTAAGACTTTTTGGCAAATATTTTAGTATAAACTTCATGTATTTCACGCCGTGGCATTTGCACAAACACTAGGTGCTAGGTTTGTTTAAATTTTTTTCTCAGGACCAGCCTGAGAAAGCTTCAACTGCTTCTCCCTGAGCAGTATCAGCATCCAAAAGCAAGGACAGGGGAGGGGGGCACAGCACAGGGAGTGGGTTTGGTGGGGTTTTTTGTACAGGAGCACAGTTTGGTGGGGTGTTTTTTGCTCTGAGCACCTGGAGCATGGCTGTACAATCCATGTTGGTTTTCTCAGCCTGCTCCAGAGTCCCTGCCATGCCACCCTTACCTGGATGGCACCAGTTGTCTCAAGGACAGGGACACTCAGAGTTAACAAATAATGTTAAAACCCCTTAAAACAGGTACTTCTTGAGATGACAGGAGAATTCTGACTATGCAAAGCTGAACTTATTTTTCCTCCTGTCTTTATGTTTTGCTTTACAGGTGGAGCATGATTCAAACAGCAGCAATTTTAAGATTTGACACTTAAAGGATTCGGTACATTTTTACAAATTAGGTTGAAGCATACCATGCTGTATTATCTTATTGATTCCAGGATTTTTCTGATCACACTATAATTTGCACTCCTCAAATGCAGTGTGGTACAGTGACTTCTCCAAAATTCTTTCCTGAGTCTTATACTCATATTCCAACTCTTCCTGTTCAAGAAACAACTGGACTTAGCACTCAGTGCTCTGGGCTGGCTGACAAGGTTGGACTCCATGGTCTTGGAGGTCTTTTCCAACCCCTCTGATTCTTATTGTGATTTTAATTGGGTTTTTTAAATGCCATGGTCAAGACCAGCAGAGGAAGCTCCTCTCACAGCAAGGGAAAAGCACACAATTAGACTGGACCTTTCTCTGGTGACCACAGCTGGGGTTTGCCTTCTCTGCAATAATTATCACCAATTTCTGAGCTGTAGGACAGATTCACCTTAATTCAGACTTATTTCAAGAGCTGCCTGCAACGTGGTGACACTTCTGAAGTGACACAAGCAGGGAGCTGGCCCAGGGACCAGACGCTCCTTGCTTGCTCTCCTGGGGCTTGGGGACACTTGAATTTTGCTCCTCCTGGTGCCACCACAGGAGGAGACGGGGGGGAAAAAAAGAAAAAGAGTCAGGGAATTGTTTCCCCACCACATGCCTCAGAGCTGTGAAGTCCAAGGGATGCTCAGCTGTGTGGGAAAAGCAGGGCCAGCCACTGCGACCCAGGACCTGGCTGAGCACTCCTGCCAGCTTTGCTGAGATTTTCCTCCTTCCCACACACCAAACCCACTGTGATCCAGCCCTGAGTACAGTGTTAACAAGTCTAAAGTATCATCAGTGTGATTAATAGCTCTCCATGCCTAAAGTCACTCTCTGTTTCCGCAATTTATCTCTGATTAAGAGCCGTGAGACTTCCAAGCCCATTTTTACTATTTTTCCCTAAATAGGCTTGTAAGCAGTAATAAATAATAGGTATTCATGTTTTGAAAGAGAGGAATTTTTCAGGACATGCCTTGGTGTACATTTCTTACAACTAATACAAAAACTATCACAGAACAGGAACTGAACAAAAAGACAGCAGACATTTTTCATGTATTATTTAAAACAAGAAATACTTTTCAGCTGAGACACAGGAGGAAAAAATTAGCATCCCAACCACAAAGAAACATGCTGTCAGCTGTTTTGAGATGTAGATTCATCTATGGTGTGAGGGAGGTGAAACAGCCTTGACAAATTCTAAGCTATGGACAAGAAAGCAGGGTTGGGCTGGGAGGAACTGCCTGGGGTCACTGTGACACCCTGCCAGAGGGTCAAAACCTGGGAATCCAGTGCCAAAAAAGTCCCTAAGAAAGCACTTTGCTGTGTAACACACTGCAGATGAGCTGAGTCACCCAGCAAATTTGATTTCGAAGACTGCTGCATGCAAAGATTTTACTTTTTAAAAAAAAAAAAAAACAGGAAAGCTGAAAACATGTTTTAGACAAAGGGAAGGTAAAAGAAGAGTTATGGCTGAGAGTTTCCTGAGTAAAGAGAAGGGCACTACAACAAAACATGCTAAAATATTCAGGATTAGGCTACTTCTTTCTAGCGTGGCTTTTGAAATTTGAAAAGATGACAAGTACCATACCTGTTTAGCGTGGGGATGTTCCCTCTGTAATCAAACAACCACAGTTAGTCACAGACTGGTTAGTGAAAGCCATCACAAAGAACCATCATCAAACTGATGCACACAACCAGCAACATCTTTGCAATTGACTCTCCCAGATTTGGCAGCTGCCAGGGGCCCTGGGGAGGCTCCCACCTCCTGCCTTTTAGAGCCAGGCCATGCAGAGAGCATGCAAATAATGGAATATCCCAGGAGAACACTTGGCACTTGCAAAGGACCCCACATTCCTCAGCGTGTCCCCAATTCCAGCCCTTGGCACACACCAAGAGCAGAGGGGCAGTTTGCACTCCCTGACAGACCAGCAAACGCAAAAAAAAAAAGGCAAAAAAAAGAAAAATAAATTACCATCTCACAAAGGGAAATTGCAACAGGTTCAGGAAAACAAGCCAAATGCTCAGTGCCAAACCTCCAGGCTAAGCAGCAGCCCACGCACAGGCTCCCACAATGCAGGAACAAAGCAAACACACACAGCACCAGGGAATACGTTGCATTTTCAGCACTCAGTACTAAAAAAAAAACAACCTTAAGGCTAACAAGAACAAACTTAAGGCTAATCTGAGGAAAACTTTACCAATTGGTTCATAACATCAGCCCAATTCTCCCCACATTTGTATGCAGATGTGCATTTGAAGGGCACATTTTCACACCAGCAGAACAGCAGCACAGCCCAGCCCACACCAGGAACAGCCAGGAGAGTGCTCCATGCAAGATGGAAAAAACTGCTGGGATCTGACATGCAAAACAGCCTAGACTAAATTAAAAAATGTCCTTGAACACAGGAGGCTTGTGCAAAGCGGTGAGCAAGAATTAAAAGATGGAAAGGAGAGCTTTGGGGGACAGGTGAGTGGACATCCTTCAGGAGCTCAAACCACAAACCTTTTTTGACATCCTAGACCATAGGCAAGACCCCAAGTGACTGAGCACAATGTTTCAGTGCTTAGTGACCAGTGTATTCCATGGTCACACAGGTCAGCCTGCCTGCCCTGCTCCTGTCCCAAACTGGTTTGGGCACAGCAGAGTCACCTTCACTACAAGGTGATGTGTTGGGTGCATTATTGGTAGAGGCACAAAAAATTCCCACAATCTCCTTAAACCATATGGGGAAAAAAACCCCAAAACTATAAATATATATGTTATGGGATAAGTAACACAAGTATTTAATTTTTGGGGGGATGGTGGGGACAGCCCCTGTGCTGCAGAGCCTGTGGTCAGGACAGAAAGAGCCTCGAGCCCTCAGGGGGTTGGGACTATTTTTTGAGCTTGGCAAAGAGTGGGGAAAGCTGCATGTGATCTACTTCAGTTGGAAAAAATAGTCTGGAGAGGACTGGCAGTTCCTACCCCCAGCAGGAACTCTCCTGTAGCCGTCCCTGGAAGGCTTTCAGAAAAGAGAGGGATAAAAAAACAGCCTAACAAATGTTCAGTTCAGCCTCAAGAAGGGCACCCTGGTGCTGTGCTCTGGGACCTTCTCCTGTCTCTCCACACGGAGCTGAAGAGGCTCAGGCAGGAGTGGCAAGGAGGGGAATGAGACAAGGAGGAGTAGATTGAAACTGGAAAGGGAGCAGATTCAAATTCCAGGGAGAAATTCCTCCCTGGGAGGGTGGGCAGGCCCTGGCACAGAGTGCCCAGAGAAGCTGGGGCTGCCCCTGGATCCCTGGAAGTGTTCCAGGTTGGACAGGGCATGGAGCAGCCTGGGACAGTGGAAGGGGTGGAATAAAAGATCTTTAAGGGCCTTTCCAGCCCAAACCATCCCCTGGTTCAGTGCTGGGGCCACATCAGAGCCCCTGGCAGCACCAGGCTCAGGAGTGACAGGGGCACAGCCATGGGGCAGTGCTGCCACCTCACCCCAGTCCCCCACAGCAGCCCCAGCCCTTTCCTGACCCCTCCCCAGCTCCCAGAACAGCCCTTCCTGACCAGGAGCTGATCCCAGCAGGGCTCTGTCCCAGCCCCATTGCTCCTGCACCTCTTGGGGACTCTGGATTCGGGTGCCCTCACCCCCTGCTCCTCTTCTTTCCCTTTTTTTCTGTGAGGAACAGGAGCTGTCTCCCCACACCATGGCCATGCATGCAAAGCTGCAGCTGTGAGCCAGTGCCAGAGCAGGGCAGAGCTTTGGAAATGAGGCAGCAAAGTGGAATCAGCAGAGGTTGGCTCAATCACCCACTTGTAGTTATTAACAGCAGTACCACAGGAGAAAGAGCAATTCCACTGGCTCTGGCCAGTGCCATTCCTCTTATGTTCCTTCATTTCTGTAAAAGAATCTAACCAGAAGGCTGTGAAACATGCCTCAAACCATACATTTTGATTGGGTTTTTCCTCTCCCTCCTTTCTTCCCTTATTCTTCTGCTCCCTCTGTGATTCAGCCAAGCTGAATCTGCTACAGAAGTCCAATTTGCATAAAATTATCGTCGTTCCATTCAGTTTGCTGCCCCTTCCACAGCCCCTTCTTTGCTCTGCTGGAAGATTTTGCCCTTTCCGAGGCAGGCAAGCCAAGGGAACAGCAGCACATTACTGCTGCCTGCTGCCTAATTAACATCAAACCTCAGCACGGAGCTGCAGGGATTTACAGGTGTCCTGGAATCATTTTCCCCTCCTCCCTCTCCGTGCAAACCACTCTCACAACAAGGAGGGGACCTCAGGCTACCTGACACCCCATGAGTTGTCCCTTTAGGGCTCCAGGTAGGGTCAGAGCCCACAGCAGCAGGGCTGGGTCACTGCTGACATCCAAAAGCTGATTCCAAAGGCTGTTCCAGCAACTAGCCCACAGAAAATGCTTTCACTTTATCAGAAATTCACATTTTATGAGTAGATCGTTGTAAAATGATGGCAGGAAAAAATCTCTGCACACTCCTCTAAATGTAAGAGAGTGTGGGGTAAAAAAAGTCCTGTTTGGGACCAGGGATATTTAACCTGGCTTTCAGCCTTCCAAATGGTTTCTACCTGTAAGCTAAGGGAGAGGCTGACACAAAAGAACAACAGAATACCCCACAGATGATAAAACATCAGGAGACAGCAGAGGAGAGACCATGCACCACTCTTAAGCCATGAAATCAGCAACACCAAAGTCCAAGGAGGGGCATGAACAAACAGCCACAGGCACAGAGGGAGGAGATTCCAGGTAAAACCAAGCACAAGATAGCTGAGACATTTATGCTGATGGAAATACCCTTGGATGGGGCTCTGAGCTGGTCTAGTGGGAAGTTCCCTGTCCACTGCAAGGGGTGGAATGAGATGAGCTTTAAGGTCCTTCCACCCCAGGCCGTTCTATGGCCCTTGATGGTGTTGGTGAAATGCAGAGCAGCTCATGCCTAGGCTTGAATTCCACCCTTGGAAGCACCAAGGAAAAACCCAGGAAAACAGGATGCAGCCCCAGGAATGAATTCAACCCAGACAAGGCATTTTCCTCTGCATCCATGTTTGTTGGGTGTGTGCGTTCCTGGCTCCAGAGGCATCCAGGGTGTGCTGCTATCAGACCTTTCCTTTGCCCCAGAGTCACACCTGCCTTAAAACTAAGCAGGCTCATTATCAGAACTTCATCTGCAGCGCCAAACCTTTCCTTACTACCTCCTCCCAGTGCTACATCCTGAGCCAAGATCCCTCAGGACATCCCAAGGCCAAGTGTGGCAGCTGGGGTGTTCCATGGGACAGAGGGAAGGTGTGGGCTCAGTGCCCAGAGGGGCTGGGAAAGCATGGCTGAGGCAGCAGGGACCAAAACCAGGCTGGGTTGTATTTCAGTTTCCTCTGGGGCTCAACAAAGCAGAAGGCAAGAGCCCTGGGCTGTCCCTACCACACCCCAAAATCGGGATACATCCAGCACCTCTAAGTCTCCTTGTCAGCACCTGCCTCAGCATTTGACACAGGGGACACATCCAGCTCTGAGAAAAACAGGGATCTGTGCTGTGGGAGCACATTTTATCTGAGTTCTTCCCTCCTGATCCTCCAACACATCTTTTCTTGGGGAAGGGGGATCGAGGGAGCAGCTGAACAGCCTGGCTGGGGGAGCAGGAGAGAAGGGGATGCTCTGGGAGGAGCAGGGCAGCAGCAGGCTCCAAGAGCTGGCTACAGCAGACAATGTCCCAGTTTAATTTAAACCTTACAGCTTCAGACATAAGAAAGGCTGCTGCAAAGCAGGAGAGGAGAGGGGATTAGAAAGAAACACTTCTGTTGAAAAAGCACTATAATTCCCTCTCTCCTCGACACACAATGTTTCTTTGAACAGAAGATTTTAAGCTAAGATTAGGCAAGGCCTGTTTCATGAACACCTCAGAAAGGCCTTTCAGTGTCTGTCACCTGGGCTGCCATGCTCACAAAGGCAGCTGAACTCTCTGAGCAGCACTCAATATTCCCCCCAGTGCCCATCACAGCAGGGCTGGCAGAACCAGCGCCAGGCAAAGCACAGCTCCGAGCAGGGCTCATTCCTCCCTCCCATCTCCTCTCCCCAGGACCCTGGCTGGCTGCACCGGGCAGGTTATCCCCAGGAAAGGGCTCTGCACCTGCCTGCAGCCCCCTCTGCAGCGTGTGGCCACTGGAATCCCAGAGATCCCCTTGGATCCACACCTCCAGATGGGGTTTCTGCTCGGGGAGGGCTCCCAAACTCCATTTGCTGCCAGATGGTGACACTGCACTCCTCATCTGCCCTGCACTGGGCACAGGGAATGCTGATGGATCCATAAAGCCCTCTGGGATTCCCATTAGAAGCTATTTTTCTCCCTACGACTTTCCCTTGCTGTTCAGTAGGGATTCTCACATTAGGATGTTTTCTGTTCATTTAAACAAATAATTCCCCAAACAGTTTCTGCCCACAAAACCCACCAGGAGCAGGTTGCACTTCTGTGACTTTGTCAGCAGATTTAACAGCTTTTCTGTCCTCTCTGCTTCCCTGTGGGCAGCTGATGGCAATGCTTCCATGGCCAAAAACACAAAGTCTGAGCCCGAGCTGTGATCAGGCAGCTCAGAAGGAAGGACTGGGATTGTTTCTGCCACAATTAAGTAACGGCATAGCAGGGTTAAATACCAATAAGGAAGAATTTAAATATAAATTAAAAAAAAACAACTAGAATTTAAACCATTATCAGTTTGCTGTTTTCTCTACATGAATATTTGCTTCAGTAAAACTCAAAGGTTCACAGACATCTGACACAAAGGGACCAGGGTTTAAAAATTCCAGTGAGGCAGAGGTGAAAAATGTGTGGCACCATCTAACAGCAGATCCCAAAGGGAATGCTCTCCTAAGGGCTCTCTGCCATCTGCTCCTGGGTCACCAGCCCTGCAGAGCCTCGAGGGACATTTTGGGGTATTCTGGCTTTGGGGTTTGCCCTTGGAATGCATTTTTAGCTTTCCCGCCTATAAATTTGTGCTACAAAAGATACAGAAAAGCCCATGATGAACATAGACCACGGCCAAGAACAACAAAGAAGACTTAAACAGGACAATGTCAGGGTTTTGAGATTTCCATGTCCTGGATTTAATGCCAGGTGAAGCTTCAGAGCTCCTTAAACCCTGAGCCACCATCAGCACGTGGGAACCCTCCAGAGGGAGAGCAAGAAGCTGCCCCAAGCACCAGGAGCCAAATTTATCACTGGAAGCATCTCCAAGGAGCTGAAGCTGCCCCTGCAGGGCTGCATTCCATGCTTCCCTCCCTGCATGAGGAACACGATGCATTTCCCAGCACCCAGCAGCCCGAGGAGCAGAACTGAGCTCAGAACACTGTCCCAGCCAATTCAGCCTGAGGGGAGAGGAGATTTCAGGCCAAAGAGCTGTTCCTGGAGCAGGGAACATCTCTTCTCTTCCAGCTGACCTTGTCTGATTAAGCCTGTGCACAGAGCAGAGCAGTTACCAGCAAAAATCCCCAAGCAACAAAGGCAACTGAGGCCAGCAGAGAAGAAATGGAGGAAGAATGAAGGGGAGAAGAGAGCATTATAAAGGGGCACTAAAAATAGCATGCAATTATTTACAAATACTCTAGAAATGCAGGGAACAGATGAGCCCAAACACATGTCCCATTTGTAGCAGGAGTGGTTCAGGGGCTGGCTGGGGACAGCCATTCATTTCCAGCAAACCAGACCCTGAAAACCATTTCATAAAAGGTACTGATGGATTCTCAACGAAGCGAGACCGGACCCCACCAAAAAAAAAAAAATGAAATCAGGGAAAAGATGTTTGGAAACAAAGGAGGGAGAAAGGGCCGAGGTGCCCGGCATGGACCAACAGTGGCACCCGGTGGCTGTGGGGACTCACTGCGACCTCGGAGCCAGCAGGGACAAACCCAAGTGACAGCTCAAACCCCCTCCTGAGGAAAACACGGGATAGCCTGAGCCCACAGACACCCAAAAACAACCTGGCCAGCTTCCCTGAACATGGATTGGGAGGAGATGAGCCTTAAGCTCCTTCCAATCCAAAGCACTCTGATCCAATGTTCCTGTGAGTTCTGATAATCAGGTTTTCTGGTTTTGAAATGAAGTAGGAGATGCCACCCTCCTCTCCAGGTGGGTGCTTTTGGTTGTAGTCACAAGAAATGCAAAGCTGAAAATGGAACTGTGTCAACCCCAGTATTTTGTATAAAACTCTCATCTCGGTCTGCTCCATCTGGAAATCGTGTGCTACAGAAGATGTCACCTTCTCCAGCAAAGGCAGGGAGGAGCAGAGCCACATAAACAGTCAGAAAGAGCTGGCAGGAAGGGGACAGAGACTGTTTGACTGTTCTGTATTAAAAATCCCATTAACTGATTATTCTGTCTGGAATTCCATCTTTTGGAAGGCCCAGGATTCAGCTGGAACTGACATCCTAGAGATGATTTACTACCCAAGCTGAAGTTGAAAACCAGAGAATACATGAGAACTGTACCACACTTAAACAAACCCCCTTTCTCCAGCAGTCCCAGGGCAAGCTCTCCCCAAATCTCCTCCCAAATCTCCAGTGGCAGAGGCAGGTGATCTGACCTGTTGGGATGGGAGGTGGGCAGCATGAACTGGAACTCCACCACGCAGGTGTTGTCCTTCAGCTGGCGGTGCTGGACACTGTTTAACTCATAGGCAATGTAAGCCCTTCGAACGTACACCTGGGGACACAGAAACTCCATCAGCTGCACTGGGCTCAGGGCTGGGAACACCCCAGAGACCTCAAAAGGATGAAAAACCAAACAGATGCCTCCAAACAAGCAGCTGGATAAACTCTAATTCAAACAGAAGTTAAAGTTGTTCTTTGAGGAAGGCCAGAGCCATCAGGATTTACGAGCATGTCCTCTGACAGCAGCTTCACTTTCTGCCTTCAACCACCTCAGTCTTCTCACAAACATAACTTGAATTTGAAATTTCACTCAATTATCAATGTTAATGCTGTTAAATATCAGATTCTAAGCATGGCCAATCCCACACAACCTACAGCTCTCTTGGATCTTGCAGGGTGACAGTGCTCAAAACAAACCGAATCCACAGGAAAATTAAAAAAACTCATTTTTTTCAATAGGAATAAACTCACCTCCAGAGCTGCCATTCTTACCACCTGGTTACTGTGGTAGAAGAAGTTGGGAAGCACATCAAAGATGGATGTCTCGGACAAAATGAGTTTCTAGGAGAGATCACATTAAGCAGAGGTTTCAAAGAGAACTCTGTCTTGCAACCAGGATCAGGCAAAAAAAGGAAAAACCCCAAATCAAGCCTGGCTAGTTCTGGTTTCTTAGCTTTTCTTGTTGTTCATCAACAATTATGACTTTTTTTACATTAAACCATAGAAATCCTGAAGCTGGAAGGGATCACTGAGTCCAGATCCCTGCTCCTTATGGGACTGAAACTAAAACCAAATGAGAGGAGCTCATCCAGGTGCTCCTGGAGCTCTGCAGCCTCGGGGCTCTGCCCATTCCTTGGGGAGCCTGTTCAGTGCCCCACCACCCTCTGGGGCAAGAACCTTTTCCTAACGTCCATCTGAAGCTCCCCTGGCACAGCTCCACTCAATTCCCTCGTGTCTGGTGAGCAGAGGGAGGAACCAACACCTCTCCTGTGCTGTGCCCTGGGAGGAGGGGGCAAAACTGGCACGAGGTGATTCCTATCTTATCATGGGGATGAACACAAAACACAGGGCAAAGCTGGACACTAAACCAATAAAACTTAAAGCCACAAGGACCTTGGGACATGAAGGTCAGTGAGAAGAGAGCCAAGGGGAGGGGGCTGGTGGGTACCTGCAGGTTCTCAATGCAGAACTGGTGGCCGTACATGTCGATGGCCGACAGGAAGATGGACTCCACCTGGTTGTGACGCAGCTCGTAGGAGGGCAGGTGGGAAGCAATGAGAACCTGGGGAAACACAGGCAATGTCAGAGAAAGGAGCCATGCAGGGCCAGCAGCAGGGGGCTGTCAGCTCCAGGCAGCAGCAGCCTGTTCCCACCCCTGAAGAGGCAGCCAGATCCTCCCGTGCTCTGCGGGTGACGCCGCACACCCTCTCCCCTCCCCAGCCTCATTTGTGTGTCTGCTCTGTTTGTATTATTGGCAATTCCCCACGGAGAAAGGGAACAGCTTCAATCAAGTTCCATCAGTGCATGTGATTTAGCAGTGCAGAGCTGCTAGTCCTGGGGATTGCCTGCCCAGCTGGTAATTGGGAAGCAGAGCTGGCGGGGAGCAGCTGTGGGGAGACCCACGCCACAGCCACACTCTGCTCCTGGGCAGGGGAGGGAACTGACAGCACTGCCAGGTAGTAAGTGCCCAACGTGAAGGATGCAGAGGTAGGAAATGGAAGCAGCTTGCAGGGAAAATGAAGTGGAAGAGCAAGACAAGGAGTGCAGCACCATCCCCAGTTGCTGTGGGGAGGTTCGAGAGCGGAACGGTTCAAGGACACAAACACAATCCTGAAGGAAACAGAAGGTCACTGAGCAGCTTCAAACGCCGTGTTCATTTTCAACAGTCAAGCTTTGAAATAAAAGGAGAGACCCCCTGAAGTGTGAGCTTTCCTGCTTTAGGCTGGAGATAGGGACTGTGGAGTGAGAGGAGTGATCAGATTCAGGGGTCAGCGTTATCAGGAAACCACCGTGCCCTCTCACCCCTTCCTGGCAACAGAGGGAGGGTTAAACTGAACTGCTGAAGAGGAAGCTCACAACAATATCTGGGTGCCTATGTGACATTCAAATCAATTCTGTAGCAGACTCTTGGAATTTACAGTATTGAGAGTTTTTCCAATTATTTCCAGGTTAAAACAAAAGTGACAAAGCGCAACTCAAAGATAGAAGAAGCCCTGCAAAAGGCCAGCATAATTCTTTGTAGTAATTCCTTAGCAGCTGCAAAGAACATCTGGTTCTTGTGCAAATGGCTCTCCCTGTTCTCTGCACACATGGATCCACAATTTTAAGGCAGCTGAGGAACCTGGAGAGCCTGTCCATGTTGTTCCTGTACAATCCAGGCAGCCTGTGCTGGTCAGGTTCGCTGATGACAAAACCACCAAAAACCACAGTGACCATGCATTTCCACTTCCTCCACCACACAACCATGTGCTACTTCCAGTTAACTCCTGTGTGAGCCAGAAAAAACTTCTTGGAGGAGCAGGAACAAAGGAATGCACGTTAAATTTAAATATTACAGTGATTGGGAATGCACCACAATCTTCACCTGTCTCCACGGTTAATCACTGCTAATTAGCTTCACTGCCAAAGTGCTGCTCACAGGAACCTCCTCTCCTCATTTGCATAGTGGTCCAAATAAACATCAGGGGATGTGGATTTCCCAAAGGGGTGAGGAGCAGCCTGTCCTGTCCTGTTCCTCACCTGCCGTGCTCGCAGGGCCACCTTGGCGTTGGTCGTCTTGCTGAGCTGGGTCAGCTCTGTCAGGATATTGATCAGCTCATCTGTCAAGGTGGGGTCACGGCCACAGAGCTGGTCCTGGGAATAGAGAGAACAGGAAATGCTTAGAATAGAGGGAAAACATCATCTGTAAAGGAGTTTGAACCTGGAATACAGACACACGCTCAGGGCTGGACCACACCATCCCCAGGAGTCCTGACCTGAATCATCCTGGAAGTCTGTGCTGACAAGGACACAAATACTCAGCATTCAACAATCTTGCACACATAAATAAAAGGTGAGAGAAGGGACAGGCACCATCTCCCATTCTCCTATTTGTGGCACATGTTTTGGCACCCAAACACATAAGAAATGTGAATTTATCAGAGAGACTGATAAAATTTTTTCCCATTACCCAGTTTCTGGTACTTCAGTACCAGAAGTTTCTCCTTTTTTGCACCAATGCAATATTCAAAGAGCTTAAATTGTAGCCAGACACCCTGTGGATCATGTAAATCTCAGCAGACCTTCCCCATGAAGGCTGACCAGAGTGACACTGCCAGAGAACCTCCTGACTACACTTAAAAAAACACCTCAAACCTCAGAAGTCCCCACAACCCCAAAACATCCAAGCTTTGTGCAGTTTCAGCCAACACCAGAAAAAAAGATCTGTCATTCCTCTGACAAGGCTAAGCAAAGCTAACTAAACCCATGAATAATGTACTGTATTTCCTGCCACAGTACAGGACTGACTCCATAATATTTCTTCTAACCAGAGAATCCTAGATCTGAGGAAATCCACAAGCTTACCTTACTGCCTAAATTGGCTGGATAAAACAACAAAACTGAAGAGCATAAACTTCCAGTGCTAATGCTGTTCCAAAACTCTTCTGAATTCATCCATTCAAAAAAAAAAAAAAAAAAAAAATGCCAGCAGTGAAGACTTTCTTCCAAAAATAGTTTCAATTCCCATGAATAATCCCACAGTCTTCAACACTTCTTGTGAGCCTCTTCCCTCCCACCCCGAAGCTGGAAACCCTCTAGGAGCCTCAAACGTGATTCTTCCACACAGCACTTAACAGCTTGTCTTGATAAATTAATCATAGGAGGGAAATGTGAGATGAAACAGGGATTTGCCACAAGAAAGAGCTGGTGCCTAAAAGTTTGAAGAAGTTTACACACCTACAGACCAGAATAGGCCATTTGAAGATGCAAGAAATACAAAAGGATAAGGGGAAACCTCTGTGCAGCATTGACAAACCTGCCAGGGAAAAAGAAGTGAAAACCAAAGCCAAGTAATATAAAAGTCCTACCGAGTGAATAACTACACAACATCTCATACTCCATGAGATTCCAGGGCTCAACAGCTTTTCCCTCACTCTGCTCTTGATCCCTTTCTCTCCAGCCCCTCTCAGGCATGATGGCATCTCTAGGAATGATGACAGATCTCCTAGACCACACTCAAACCACTGAGAAAACATCTGAGCTCTGAACTCTGATCAGACTGCTGTCCCCTCCTGACCAGTCCTGGGCCACCAAACACGAGTGTGATTGTTCCCAAAGAAAGTTCTGGGCATTTATCCACTCCAGGACACTGTGGGGATTCACAGTGAGTCAGTCAAGAGCTGCTGGATTGGAAACACAAACTCCTGGCTGTTGTTATATTGCTGTTCCAGGTAACAGAAATCTGATGGGACACGGGACCCTGCCAGGCCAGCAGCCACTCCATCCTGCTCAGGCCAGGACATGCACAAGTTAAGCACAGAAAATCAACATACAACAACAAATCACACCATATTTCAACAGATGTATGAAGGATGAAGCAGTTCCCACCCTGCCTTCAGTGCCTGCTGGCTAAAAAAGGTGAGTGATGGCAGCATAACACCATTACTAAAGCCATCCTCAGAGCCCCTGGTTAATAATGGATTCCTGGGACACATCAATAACAGACACACAGGCAGCAAAGCTGCCCTTACCCCACCCAAACAGCTTGGCCACCCATAAAACACCACAGCTGGCACCGTGGTGACACCAAATGTGCCACAGGGACGTGAAGAGCCATGAGCTGGAAAGGAGAGGAGTGATGGTCTTTTGGTTCCTGGAGTGCCTGGAAGCTCAGGGACACCCAGCTGTGCCAAGGGTGACCACAGGCACATTGTCCCTCCTGAGTTTGAGGCCTAGAGAGGCTGATCTGGAACACAGACTAGCCAGAGCAAAAAAGAATAAAATAGGTATTTATTGAAAGGCCCCAAAGGATACACCTTGGGCAGTACAAGAGCCTGGCCACGGCTACACCCAGGATGGATCCAAGGTGGATCCTGGTCATGAGTTTTTACACTTAATGAGTTTTGGTCCATTTACATATTTTAATTGTCCAATTACAGCTCCAGATCATGAAGTCTCAACCCCCTGGCTTGCCCCCTTCCCTTGGCTGTTGTTGATGCTTTTTGGGTGCCAGTTGTCCTTGATTCTGTAACTGGGAAGGGATTGTTTTGCCTCACTACCCTGGGAAGAGAACTCACTCACACCTAAGAAGTTGTTTCAGAGTTACATACCAGGCAGCAGAGAATCTGAAAAATAAAAAAGCTAAAACTTAAGGCATCAAGCTCCTGTTCCCACTCCAGAGGAGAAATCCCTGTGTCCCCTGTGAGGCAGCACCGTGACCTCACCAACAGTGCTGGGATAACCAGGAATGGCTCCTCCACCATGGTCTCCCTGGAGTTTCAGATTCTGGCAGCCTGGGATGGTGGCCTTTACCTGAGCAGAACTGGCCCTGATGGTGGCAAGAATGATGTTGGGAATGTTTTCCCAACAAGAAGGGACAAGGGAGGTTCTCTGAGGCCTCCCCAACACCAAGAGCCAGCGAGGCACAGCCCGCACGAGGTGACAAACCAGACCCAAAGTTCCAGTGCCATTTTAGCAAGGAATAATCAGGATGGCAACAACAACCTAAAGGCAGGGGCTGGCTCTGCCTGCACTGATTGGCAAAGGCAGCAGCAAAGCCTCAGCCCAGCTCTCTGACAAGGGCTAACGCCTCGCCGGCACCCCCGTGTAATTACACACTTGAGTGACTGGACTCTGAAGAAAATTGAAGGCCTGAGCTGTGAACAGCTGCCATTTTCTCTCTCCATCACGCCAGCGTGATTACTTGAGAAATGAACAGCCCCGGCTCAAAGCTACTCCAGAATTCTCAGAGGAAATATGGCTCCGTGTTCAAATAATGAGATTCTTAAGGCAAGCGTTACTTACAATCACACCACACACCAAAAAGGGAAAGGGGGGAAAGAAAAGGGGAAAAAGGAGAGCCAGGAAGAAAGAACACCAGGATTCTTACGTCTTACAAATGAGAATTTAAGAAACCCAGCCTCGGTCTAGGAAAATAATGACACTTTTTTTTGCTTTGGAGAGTTATTTTGTGGATGGGTACTTTGGATGGATTTTTGGCAGTAACAGACCACGTTACGCTTGTAAAATAAAAGACAGGAGAGAGGAAGAGAGGGAGGAAGAAGAGAGAGAGAGAGAGGAAGTAGAGAGAGAGAGAGAGAGAGGGAGAGAGAGAGGAAGAAGAGAGGAAGAGCAGACACTTACAATGAGCATTGTAACCAGCAAGTTCTTCTTGGTGACCTGGGCATGGGAGAAGATGTAGTTCAGCACTGCATTCATGTCACTCTTGTTCTCCTCACGAAGGGTGAAGACACACTTGTCATAGTGACCTGCAGGCAGAAATGCACATTTCTTTTCCAGTCTTCACACCTCTGTGGCAAGGATTACAAGTTATCAGATGTGTCTTTATTTCTCTAGGTGTATTTTTTTGAGAATCTCCCTGGTTTGAAGGGAGCCGACAAGGAAGATGGAGAGAGATTATTTACAAGGGATGGAATGACAGGATCAGGGGAAATGGCTTGACAGGGAGCAGGGTTAGCTTGGATGTTAGAAAAAAATTCTTCCATCCCTGGAAGTGTCCAAGGCCAGGTTGGACAGGGCTTGGAGCACCCTGGGATAGTGGAATGTGTCCCTGCCCATGGCAGGGCTGGGATGAGATGTGTTTTAAAGCCCCTTTCAACCCAGACCATTCTGTGTTTCTTTCTGGTCCGCACAATCAATTTGGGAAGGAATCATTCCCACCATCTTCTACTGCAAACTTTAATTCTAACATCCCATTCTTAATAAACAGCTCCAACACCAAATGCCTCCTTTGTGAGCAATACTGAGAGAGGAATAGGGAGCTCAGACTTTCATTCAAATGACAACTAAAATGAAATAACAGCAAAAAGCCTAGCACCATCCTCTGCTGCCAGCAAATTGAAGTGGAAATGAATCTGCAGTACCATTAGGCCGGGGCAGGTAATGGAGCAGGACAAAAGGAGAGTGGAAGCTGAACTACCTGTAAGAGCCAGAGCCTTGGAATTAGCCAGGGCTTCATTGCCATCTTGTGCCTGGATACAGCAGTGCAAGGCATCGATTTCACATCTCAGCTTCAGCTGAGTTTGGGGACAGAATCTCCTCTCCAAAACCCAGGAGCTGACTTAAAAACAAGCCTCACCCTCAGCACAGAGTGACAGCAAAGGGCCCACATGGACTGTCCAGGACCAAACACGACTCTTGAAGAAATCAAATCCTTGATGTGCCCAGGAACTCACCATGCTGGAACTGAGTCTCCACCTTCAGGTACTGCCGGAGCAGATCCATCACCACGGCCTTCATGTGGCCCCGAATGCCACTGCGGTACCTGCAGAGGCAAGGACACCAAACCCAGACCTGAGTGGGGCCGAATGCACACACAGCCCCTGCCAGCCCTGCTGGGGGGTAGCTCCTGTTCTGCAGGGAGAAGGGCTTGGATTTTTTCTGCTTTTCCCCTGGGAAAGGCTCACCTCTGCACGAGCTGCACGATGCTCTGAGTGTTCATGAAGAAAACCTCACGCTCTGACTTGCGGTTCAGGGTGGCAGCGTGGCTGTCCAGGATGTTGGCAATCTGAAATGGGAAAAGCACGTGGGAAAAAAACCACAGGGAAAAGCCCTGGATGGGCTGGACAACCAGAGAGACACACCAGAGCCCCAGCAGGCTCTGGCAAAGGAAGTTCAAGACCTGCCAGTGATACAAAAATCACTGTGCTGTATCATACAGTGGAGAAATCAGCTTCCAGCATCTCCCTACCCCACCAGGCCTCCCTGGGCTGCAATCATTCTTTTTTGAGGTGACACTGGCACTACAAATTGCACTTGGGCCACTGATAAGATAAAAGTGTTTCCAAAGTGCCTGGTTAAAGCTATACTGAGCAGGAACCCTTGAAGTGATGCAAGCAAGTATCTTTCACCATGAGGACCCCATGTTCAAACACTCCTTTCAGGTTCAATTAACCTCCAGATAATTTAGAGGAACTTTCTCTCTCTCTCTGCCCCAACACAAACCAATTTTTATCCCTCCATGAAGCATTGTTGGTCACCTGTTGGCTGGGAAACTGGCAGAGCACCGAGGTGATGTTGCTGGCATACTGAGCCATCTCCTTCTTGATGGACTTCTCTACATTGGGTGGTATCCGTCCAGAAACACTGGTCATGATGTCCTGAAGTTCCAGCAGGGGCAAAGATGGATCCCTCAGGGTCTTCATTAATCGCTCAACCCAGCCCTTCACCTAGAGAGAGAGACCAAGGCAGTGTGAAGGCAAGAGTGAAGAAGAGAAAAAACAATGAGAAGGGGAAAAAGGAGAGGGGTGACATCCACCATCCCATCTCACGGGTGGCAGAAAAATTGCCCAAACCTTCCTGGAACTGCAAGAACGTTATGTTTGAGCTCTGGAAGAAGAGGCCCCCAGTACCTTGCTGCTGAAGAAGGGCTCTGGCAGGCAGTAGCCATTCATCACGTTGACCAGGTTGTCCAGGACGTAGTGGAAGATGCGATGGAGTTTCTCGCCCCGCAGCGCGGTGCTCTGGATTTGGGGCAGGGTACCCGTGTGCAGCTCAGCCTGCAACAAGGAACAGCCTCACTGAGCCTCCTGTGGGGCACCAGGCATGAGCAACAGTCAGCTACCCTCAGCTGGAGCCAAGGTTTAACCTGCAAGGATTCCCAGAGTGGGAAGTGTACTTGGTTGAGAGACACATCCCCACAAGAGTACTGAGATAAGCAGAGAGCAGGAATGGTAGGTAAGTTTAGCCTGAATCAGAGAGAGAGAGAAAAGTCTCAGTCCCAGTCCTCATCTGAGACCAATAAATGGTGAAGTGACATTTCCAGTACAATGCACAAATGGGAAACTGGTTCACTGGATCATCTTGTACCGCTCACGACATCACTCCTGCATTAAAACCCCACAAAATGCCTTTTGCAACTCCTCACCTGCTGAACCCTGCTGGGATCATCCAGCTGGAGCTTGGCAATCACACAGCCTGGATCCAGGACTGCCCCTGGGCGTTTGACATAGTGGATGCAGCCTGATTCTCCTGCTGTTATTGTCATCACCATTTTCATCACCTGTAGCAAAGAAAACAGGTTACACACTCAGCTCCATGTGCCCCAAAATGGTTGTAGTTTTGGGAGCAGGTTCCCCAGTGTCTCACCACAGACAGACCTGCAGGAGCAACTCTGGCATTCAGGTGTTACCAAAACTTTCAAGCACAAATGTTGGGAACAAAACCCAGACACTAAAGTGAGTGGGAGAACACACTTGGCCACAAAACAGTGCTGCAGGAACCTCAGGAATGTCACTGCTCACACTGCCTGAACCAACAGGGGACTCAGGAAAGTCCCACACTCACAACTATGAACAAAGCAGACCATTTTCTGCTGCATTCCAAAGGCTCTTCTCAAAGGCTACAGCCACACCTTTACTTTGACCAGAGGGAAGCAGGATCACCTTCTGGAGCTCTCAGACAGCTCCTCCCAGACAGAAATGCTTCCTCAGAGCAAGAGCTGCTGCCTTTGGAGCAGAAGGGTTGGGTATGGGGGAGCCAGTTTGGTTTTACCCTTGCTGTGCTCTACACCACAGGGAGCTTGTGTGGGTGCTGCCTTCTGAGCCATGACCTGTTGCAGTGCAAAAGCACTTACATAAAATAGCTGGATCTCTCTCTTGATATTTTTCTCCTACACATTGTCCCCAACTGGTTTAATTGCCCCTCTGTCATCACACACCCTCCCCTCCCTCAAATCTGTTTTGAGCCACACACTCCTACACACCCCCTTGTGCTTTCCTCACCGTGATGCAGAAATTGCTCATCCTCCTCCTCCTCCTCGGTCAGAGTTAAGTAACTTCCCCGGGAGAAGGGAGGAGTGACTCTTATTAACCTGATAAATGATCAGCTCACCAGGATGAAGTTTGTTACTCCATCCTGGCATGTAACTCTGAGCCTGTGTCAGTACAAGGAGAAGGCCTTCTTCATCACAGCTGGGTAACACACGGCTCCCACCTTCCCTTGGAATCTCAGGAAGGTGAGAACCATGGACTCACTGCTGAGCAATTTTGCTTATCACTTGCTGTACAGTCATTAACACTCAAATTTCAGCTGTTAAGTCATTTCTTCCCCACCCCATCACTCTCATTGATGATTCTCACTGCAGTTAAAATTTGGAAAGGAAATACTGTGAATTAACCCTCATGCCCAACTCCCACTCCCAAAGCATCCAACATCCCTCCTCCTGAGCTTTTTCCTGGGCAGCCAAACCAGTTCTCTGAGACTTTTACCTCAATTTCTGCAAAGCACTGGCCTGCAAACACGTGTCCCCCATCCTCCACCACATACTGGATCAGCTTCCCAGCAGAAGGAGAGCGCAGGATGGAGGGATCATTCTCCTTCTCAAACACACAGGTCTTGTTCCCAATGGTGATGCGGTACCTGGGGAAAAACAGGACACATCAGTGCAACAGAATTCCCTGGGGAAGGGCATGGGAAGGGGAAAATCCAGTCTCCCTTTGCCTATTCTACTTCAAAACAAAACTAAGGGAAAACACCTCAACCGAGAGGTGGAGATTCAAACCCAGAAAGTTACCCCAATTCTTCATCCACCTGAGCAGATCCATAACTTTTCCCAGGAGATAACACAGCAGAGGGGACAGAGGTCACATTCCAGACCTGGGGATGCCCTTACTGCTATGAGCCTTGCAGGGAATTTTGAGGGGGATGCACTGAAACAGCACAACTTGCCTTTGTGGAGTTTCAAGAATTTTAAAGATTTTCAGGTTCTGGTTTTTTGGTTTTTATAATCCCAAAAGTCACTTTTAAGGACCAAGCAGAGGAATACGGACAGCACGTGGTGCACAACCAGATCCTTCTTCTAACAGCAGCCAAGATCTGTTCTGTCTCAAAACCCACCCACAGCACACCTGGGAAACTCTTTCCAGGAGAGAATTCCATTCCCAGCTGATCTTTTGGGAAGCACGAAGTTACAAATACACCTCATTTTGGCTGTGCAAATGCTAAACATGAAGCTGTGCAGGTTGCTACCTGTCCACTTCTTCTTTCATGTAGGTGGTGTAGCTGCTGCCATCGTAGGAGAGGAGCAGCCCGCCATCACTCAGGCGATGCACATCGACTTCCACACAGGAGCTGTTCATGATGACCACGTAGGAATTGGGAGACTGCCTGGTCACCTGCAAATCCATAAGAATGGGAATTATCCAGTGAATTGAGCACAGCATTGAGTGCCTTGGCTGCCATAACACAAGGGTTTTCCAAGTGCTGCAATAGTGGGAATTAATGAAGAGGAACAGAGGTGTTTGATGTCGTGTAGAAAAAATTGGGGTCACAAAGGCAAGCAACCAAGCTGATCAGAGGGATGGAGCACCTCTCCTATGAGGAAAGGCTGAGAGAATTGGGATTGTTCAGCCTGGAGAAGAGAAATTCTGGGGTGATTTAACTGTGGCCTTCCAGAACACGAAGGGAGCCTACAAGAAACACACAGAGAGAGACTTTTTACAAGGGCCAACCCAAACCAGTCTGGGATTCTGTGACACAGCAGTCAAGAGATTCCAGAGCTAGTGCTGTCCATGAATGTGGATTTAATCCTCTCACACATTTGCACTGATGGTTGAGGTTTGATTGTGCAATCACAGATCATTTTCTCACCCTCACCTCCTTACGAATCACTAAAACTGCATAATGGAGGAGATAATTTGGAAGGAGAAAAGAGAGACTGTCCCACAGGGAAAGCAACAAGTGCTCTCCCTGGAGAAAGGGATCCTATCCCAGTCTCTACCCCTGAGCTCCTATTTGAAGCTGGGTAAATCCCTTCAAGAATACTTCAGCTGCTGCTCAATGCCTCTACTCCTCATCAAAGATAAACCCAGGGAGGTGCAGAATCCTCAACACTGCAAAAACCAGCCTATGGTCTTGTCATTAAAAGCTCCACCACCCCAAATTTACCCAAGGAAGCTAATTAAGATTGCACAGGCAACCTTAAGTCTAAGATTTCCTAACTTCCATATGTTTGGTTTTGCAACACGGAGTCTTTGCATGCAGCAAAAAAGCAACCCCACAAGGGGAAAAACTGCAGCAAATTCTGTCACATTGGTGTGTCAAAACCCCAGCAGAGTAGACCTACATAGTCAGAAAAATCAGCTGGAAGTTTTGCTCAACCTGTAGTAATCTTTGCCTGTAACAAAGTAGTTTTCACCCTACTCAGAGCAAGAGGCTGAAATGTTTACAGAGACACTGCAATGGAGCGATGTGAGGGGTGTTAGCATAAAGGAGGCTGTGCTGATTTCTTCACCCACTAAAGCAGAGAAAATAAACCCTGCTCAGACAGAATTCCCTGCACAGATCTGTGCAAAGATGAGGCCAGAGCAGCACACGTGGCCATATCCAGCCCAGTGGCAGGAGGGTGGGACTCACACTGTACCTTCAGCACGTACTTCCGTCCCTCGTAGATGAGCTCCACGTCCACCGTGTTGAGCAGAGTGTGAGCAGGGAGGACTTGACCCCTGGAAAGGGAAGGACAAATCAAAACTGATCTTCCACAAGCCACCAAATGACTACCAGGGGTCCAAACAGCTTCAGAGATGCATGCAAGGCTCTAGGAAACACTAGCAGAGAGATGGGAGTAGGCTTCTATAGTCTCTTCTTAGGAGAAACACAAATATATTTGACAAGTCAAACAAAGTCCCTCCAGCCACACAGGCCAGCTTTGCTCTCCTTTCCATTCTCTCCTGGGTGATTCAAGACTCCCTAATGCTGCCCTAGCAGCACGCAGAGAAAGAACTCTGTGATTCTGAGCCATTTCCTGCAGCTCCTGCTAGAAACCAAAGCAATCTGAGCAGACAGCAGGGGATGTTTTGAGGAGATGCAGATACCTGCCAGTTTTCTCAGTAGATAAAGAGCTCCCTGGGGCCAGGGAACAGTCAGCAGATAACAAGCCCTGAGCATTCCTGGACTGGACTTGAACAGAACTTGTACACCAGGAGTAATTACTAGAGAGCAACTTGCATTTTTACCTTTCCAGGGAGTGCAGGAAGTTGGAGACGCTGTTTCGGAAGCTGACGTCAGCCACGTGCAGAGCCCCACACACCACCCCCAGCATGGTGTCAGGCCTCTCAGCCTAAAAAAAGGGACAGACACAGTCACACCTCCTCCAGCTTCAGCCCAATCTGAACACCCAGCTAGAAGAATCAGCAGTCTCAGCTCTATTTTTGGCTCATGACCAACTCTCTTTAAAATCAAGTCAGTGTAGCAGCCGTGTGAGCTCTACACAGAAACCATTATTTTTGTAACTCCTTAAAACTACGTTTTCTTCTGCCTGGATTAAATCTCGAGGTGCCAACAACATTTCCACTGTCACCTGTCCCAGATTCCAAACATAACACTGCTCTCAATGCTTTTCTGGACAACTTTAAGACCAACTTTCCCCAACAGGGACGACTTAGGATTTCGATATGTGTAAGAGGTAATGCCACTGAAAATATTTATTCATCAGGTGGACACTGACCACTCTTAAACCCTTCTGCACCAGCAGGCACCTTCCCTGCTGCCTGCCCTGTGCGCTCCTGCAAGGGGAAGCAGCTGTACCTGCACTTTCTCAGCGATGAGCCGGTCCAGCCAGCCCGTGTCGATGCGGTTCTGCTGGAAGCTCTCTGTCTCCAGCAGCTTGATCAAGTATTCCACAGTGGTCCTGAAGTCCCCTCGGATGGACAGCTCCTTCAGAGCTACCACCATGTTTCTGAAAAGGCAAAGAAGCTCTGTTATCTAGCCCATCGTAATGGTAGCATGCAAGCTGGTGGCTCCAGGCAGCTCCTGAAGGTCGGAGCAGAGGAGCACAAGCACTGGAGAAGAATCCTGTAGGAATGTTTGGGAATGGGAGAATATTGATTTCCCTGCTGCTGGTGTGAAGAGCAGCTCAGTGGGATCAGGAGTTTCCCCCTGTTGTCATCACCCAGTGCCCTACCACCTGTCAGGGGCGTACAACAGACAGACAGACAGACAGACAGACGTGGTGTCCACCCCACCCAGAGAGGAACTGGGGAAAGGCTTTGGATGAAAAACGTGGATGACAGGACAGGTCTGCCTTAGGACCGGGTCCTTTAAAATCCCACACCACAGAGGACACTCCATGGCTCACAAACCATCCTGAAGCATTGGTAAGTCAGGTTTGCAACGTTTTTCCTGCTAGAAGCCTTCACCTGGACGCTTTAAAGAGGAACTTTCACACTGTGGTAGCTGTGTCACAGCCCAGCAGCAGGTATACAAGGCAGGGATGAAACAGAAAGGATGAAAAAGAAATAAAATAAGGCAAAAAGTGTAGAAATGTAGGTGCAACATAGTGGAATTGCAAAGCAAGGCATGATGAGAAGCCTGACCACGAAATGGAAAACATGATAAAGGCAGGGAAATTCCTCCTGGAATTCCTAGAAGTAAGGAACCTTGTTTTCCTGTGGCACTTTGGATCAAAAGAGGACAAACCCAAGCAATGCCCAAGGCTCTCCCACATTTCTGACTTACGAGATGGCTTCTTCACGGTTCTCTCCCCAGGAGAAGCAGTGACCAAACTGGGAATCAGCAAATTCATGGAGCCCTCCTGCAGCAGCCACGCTGAAATAGCCCCAGACATTCTTATTGCTGCGGAAATTCAGCTCCTGAACTGTGCCAGAACTGGGTTTAAATCCCTGCAAAGACAGACAGACACTGCTCTACACCCTGAAGGAAAGGTGAATAACCCAGAATGAGGGTTCTGAAGGCTCTGAGAACACCTCTTTGTGCTGCAACATGGTGCAACAAGATCAGGCTGTGTCTAAGTGAGGCAAGGGAAGAATCTTTTAACCTTGCTGCCAAAGTTTTCAGCAACAGCAGGGGCTGAAAAGCCCAAAGTGAGCATCAAGCACAGGAGCTGAAGCCTCACCTCATCAGGATTCTCACTGGTGATTCGGGCAGCAATGACGTGGCCACGGGGACTGGGGACATGGGCTGAGTTCTCAAAATCAATGGTTGTGTCCCCCCAGGGAGAAACTCCATACATCACCCGGATATCCTTGATCCTGTGGAGAGGGATCCCCATGGCAATCTAAGGAGAAACAAACCAAACAAATAAAAAAATAAAATAATAAAACCCCACCACCACTAAGTTTCTCTCCTCACAGAGTCAAACATTCACACTTCCCAGGACAACTCAGCTCAGTGCAATATGCACCTTAAGCCCCACAGCCAGTATTTTCCATTGACTGATTAAAAGGTTCCAGGGAAAGCTGACAGTGCCAGGTCAGCTGAGGATGGGCAGGCATTAGGCCTGTTAAAAATATACTGAGGTCCCAGTGAGACAGAAGGGCCCTAATTGGTTATAGGAAACTGTGGAATTTTGCAATTATAAATTGTGGGGAGAGTAACCTGCAGAACCAGCTGCTGGCTGCATCCTTATGGAGCAATATCCCACTTGCCCTGTTCATTAGTTGTTTGTTTTGTTTTTGTGGGGTTTTTTTAATAGATACGGTTCAAAAAAAGAAGTAGAAAATCATACAGAGCTTTAATGAGGTGTGAGGGGACTGTGGCACACACCCACTGTTGGAAAGTTGGGGGCCAGGAGCTTGGGGGGACACACAAGGGACTGACAAGCCACAGCATGACAACAACTGCTCTCTACAGGATCTCTGAGGGATCCCCTCGTGCCTTGGGGGAACTTCAAACAACTGCTCAACTTGCTGAAAGATGAGAAATTCAATTTTCTGTGCTCACCTGGAGCTGTGCTGCTGGCAGGTTGACATCTGCCACCATCTCTGTGCAGGGATGCTCCACCTGCAGGCGTGGGTTCAGCTCCAGGAAGTAGAAGCTGCCATCCTGGCTGTACAGGTATTCCACAGTGCCTGCACTCACGTACCCCACCATTTTGGCAAGCTTCACTGCACACTGGGACACAAGAAAAAAAGAATATTTCATTGCCAGTTACCTGTGCTCGCTCTGTTCATCCACCACACCCACTTCAGATTACTCCTGGCATCCTGAAACACCTCAGAACTTGTAATAGGCCTCAGACCTGCTCAGAGAAAAGCCTGTGGCACAGGAGATTTGATTTCCAACTTATTTCATCTACAGTTTACAGAAGGCAGAGCTTGAAGCAAATATTTGCAACACTGAACATTAGGCAATTCCTGCAACTCCTGAAACTTGCTTTTAATATGGTAAGACACCTTTAAAACACACTTCTTTCCCCTTTTGGGGGGCCATATATCTTTGAAAGGAGCTGCTGGTGAGATTTAGTGTGGCTAAAAAAGATTTAGTGTGAGTGGCTGCCCCCACTAAGCATTTCAAGGCACACAACCCTCTATTGTTCCTTTAAAGCATTCAACAACGCAAAGCCCTGGGTGATGTAAAATAAAAATACAAAGTCCAGCCTGTTTCTGGAGGCTGGCCAGGGGCAGGGGAAGCTGCAGGGCCACTCTCACCTGCTCCATGTGCTCAAACACTGTTGAGGTTGCAATAGAGGCTGGAGCTTCCTCGATGATCTTCTGGTGCCGGCGCTGCACGGAGCAGTCCCGGCCAAAGAGGGAGATGGCATTGCCATACTGGTCTGCCAGGATCTGCACCTCCAGGTGCCTGGACTGCTTGGCCAGCCTCATCACAAAGATGGGAGAGCCTGGGACTTCGGTCTGAACCTACAGCAGGGACAGAATGGACAGGCAGAGCATCTTGTGTAAGGTGGACCTTCAGTATTGAGCTGTCACTGACACCCAGGCTGGACATTTGGAACAAGGCAGCACAGATCAGTGAGGAAAGTTACCTGTCTGAACAGATTGGGGAAGTCATCTGCATTGTTCACTTTCCTGATTCCTTTTCCTCCTCCTCCTTCAGAAGCCTTGATCATGACAGGGTAGCCAACCTCCTCAGCAGCCTGGCAAGGTGGGCAGAACAACAGGGTAAATACAAAAAAGCAGCAGAATCCAGAGAAAAGATCATATTTCCCTGTTGATTCACATCCAAGCTTCCATATCTGACTGTTTAGAACCCAAATATCCCATTGGAGAGAGTGCCTGTAGCTGGAAAAATCAGCAGGGATTTTGTGATTACAGAGAACTCTGACCTCTGCAAGTGACCACAAAATCTTTTGTCAGTGCCTCAATGCCATTAAAATTCAAATTCACAAAAGCTTTTGTATACTAGAGAAAATCACTAAACTGGATAACATGGAAAAATCACACACTCCACTCCCGCTCTTTACAAAGGAAAACTCCAAATCTTCCATTGTGCCAGGAATATTTCTGATTCTAAAACTCTTCCTAAAACTCTTCCTCAAGGAGAAACTCAAAAAATGAAGTCAAGTGTGTGGGTTTTTACTAAAAACACCTTCTTCCTGCACTAAACAAAAACTAGATGACACCTTTTAACACCACACAACCTTGGTCCACATATTTCACCTCTCCCTGCTAATCCTCGCCCAATTCCGCAGGTCAGGGCCAAAAATTTGTGCATGATCCCTTCCCAGTTACCAAGAGCTATGTGGGGCTGCAGTCTGGTCCCAGTTTGTGCTTCTCTGAGGAGAAGAAAGCTCAACCCCAGCCCTCAGAGCCCTGCTCAGACCCACCCTCAGCCCATCGTCCGCGTCCTTCACGTAGCCCTTCTCGTAGAGCTCCTGAGGAACGCTCAGGATGCGCTTCTGCAGATCATTTTCCTGCCAATCCACTCGAAGACCTGGAACACAAACATCACCCTCTGAGCTCCTCGTGCTGCCCAGGCTGTGAGAAGCCAGCTGGAGGATGTGGGTGACACGAGTCACAGTCGCAGCTGCCTGAGGGAGCCCTCAGAAAAAGGAGTTTGTAGAATGTGAACAGACATTCTTGATTTCTGGGGAGCAAGTGTTTTTATCCAGGCCATTATGCCCTCCTCCATTTATCTGTGAGGAGCAGGCTGTTATTTACAGAGTTTTGAAACTGCAGAGGAACTTCCACAGAAGCAGAGTATGGGTTCCTAAACTAAACAGAATCATGGGATGGTTTGGGTTGGAAGGGACTTTAAACATCATCTTGTTCCAAACCCTTGCCATGGGCAGGGACACCTTCCATTAGACCAGGTGTCTCCAAGCCCTGGATGTACCAGGTGAGCCTGTGGGCATCAGCTGCACTCCAGGAAACAACTTCTTCCATGTTTCCTCACTTCTCCTCCCAATCCTTTCTCCCACCCTCATTCCATCCCTAATGTCATTGCTTCCAAGGCACCCCACTGGTGTGGTGGGCAAACAGCACAAATAGGAAACCCTGAACAGATGGAATATCCCCTGGAACACACTTTTGAGCACAGAGCTTCTTAAAAATTAGAAATGTTGAAGGAAAAAAAAAAATTAGGATGATCTTGATAAGCACAAGACAATTTCTTTCTTACCACTGCCGCTCCAAGGAAGGGTTGGAATGCCAGCAGTCTGAGCCACGATGGAAGAAGCAATTTTATCTCCTAAGGCCCACATGGCTTGGCTGGGAGGACCTGCAAAGAGCAGAGGCAATGCAAAAGAGAAACACAAGCGGTATCAGACATTAGGGAAATATCCAGAAGCCTGATTTAGGAAAAACTCCACTCTTCCCATAAAACTCAACCCTCTTTAAAATGATAACAGGGACAACCTGGTTTAACAGGAATCTTTTCTTGTTTTTTATCTCAACATTAAATGCTATTTTGGAACACTTTCTCCTTCTTCCATACAAGAACTTGCACTGCAGACCATTCCTCATGGCTCTCTCTTGGACTCAAGATTTTCTATCCCCCTAAACCTCCCCACCTTCAAACCAGGCCTACACCACAGATGAGCAGTCCATCTCCTCACCCATGAAAGCAATCCCGTTTTTGTGGAGAAGTTCTGGCAGTTTGGGGTTCTCTGATGCATGGCCCCAGCCAGCCCACACAGCCTGCAGGAGGAAAGGAAACAATTTGCTCTTTGTTTGGAAAAAAACAAGCAAGTGAGCAGAAACAGACACATGCAAACACTCCAAGTCTTCCTTTTCCTCATGGAAAACAGCCTCAGAACACCCAGGAGCCAGAGCAGCCTCTGAGCCACAGGGTGTGCTGAATTTAAAGGATGATTTGCACCTTGCAGACAAGTGCAAGCAGGCTGCTGCAGCAACCTGCTGAGGAGGAGCTGGGAGTAGGGAAGTGTGCAAGGCTGCAGGGAACCTCCCTCTCCTGCAGACATTCATACTGGGACAGCCACTGCACTGTCACAGCGTTGCCTTTGGGTGCTAATTTGGTTTGGAATTCCAGTTTCTTTGTCCTGCCTTGCTCCCCAGGCACAACTCCTTACTGAAGGAGAGAAGATTGCTCGGTGTCTGTGACACTTCTCACCTGCACTGGAATCCTCTTGGCAATATCCAGGATGAGTTCCACGTTTGCATAGTTGTTGTTGTTGGGTCCTCCTGGGACGGGCACGTAGTGATCTGCCATTTTAATGTACTCTGCAAACACAGAGGAGGTCCCATTGAGGCTGAAAATCCAACAAATTTTAGGATTTCCTCTAAAATTCTCCTTTTCCCCAGGCTGAGCCCTCCCAGCTCCCTCAGCTGCTCCACAAAGAGCAGTGCTTCTCGAGGAAGCACTGACCTGCTCCACAGCACCCCATCTCTGACACATCAGGTGGACATTCCACCCCTGGCAGCCCCAGGGCTGTGCAAGTAGAAGGCTGTGACCCTTCCCCAGCTCCCCAGCTCACCTGCATTGGCTTTCAGGTCCTCAGGAGTGACCATGACCACGAATCTGATGGCCCTCTCATTCCTGAACATCTCATAGGACCAGCGCCGGATGGACCTCATGCACTTCACTGCTGCAATGCCATTATTTGCTATCAGGACCTGGGTGCATTAGAAGCTGGGATGAAATTGAGTCTAAATAGCACAAAACAATTAACAATCATGAAATAAGTTTTTTTCCCCCCTCTGCAGACTCTTTGCCCATTTTTGGGCTGTGTAGTTTCCTTAGCCAGCAGCATCCAGCTCATGGCCCATCTGTCAGCTCAGAGAGCAGCTCTTGTTTCACCATAAAATTTTACTGTGTTATGCCTATTAAAGAGCAGAAGGACTCAAATCAAATTTATTATGCATTTTTAAATACATTTCTTAGTGTTTTTTGTTTTTCCAGTCTACTTTTGTTTCATCTGTCTATAAATCCTTCAGTATCAGCAGAGGTGCTCTGCCTCGCTCACATTTTTTTTTCTTATTAAGCTAAAATAATGAGATGTTTGTTTGTCACTCAGATAAAGGAAACACAATGATTCCAGGCAGAAGCACAACTTCCAAGCTCAGAAATATCAGTAATTTGATACCTGCAACGTACAGCCTTAGAGAGAGAGACAAGTCAGAGCTCCAGAGAGGAGCTGTAATATGGTGTAAAAAGTCAGGGTGTTACCTTTTCAATAACTTTATTGCCTCCAAAACGAGTAACAAATTCTGCTGGGGAAGCCACGGTGAAATCTCGTTGCACATCCACCTTCTTCCTGTCCCGACCTTGCTTGACAAGGTGTAAACCAGACATGCTGGGCCTGAGGAAATGGGGGAGACAGAAAAAACCTGTCAGAGCAGCTGGACACCAGTAAAAGAAAGGATGTGAATAATGGGAAAGTTCTCTTTGCCCACATTCCCCAATCAAACAAGCAGAACCTTTCCTTGCCTCCAGACTCTCACAGCCTGGTCCTCAGTTTTACAGGGGTGACTCCTTTTAAACTACTTTTCAGTTATTTCCATGCAAAAGTTTCAGGTTTTCTGGAAAAATCCCAGCTGTGACAAAATATGAATAGGTAAAATTACAGTTGATGTATGTTGCTGCCCAACACAGAACAACAAAGTTCCACCAACTTGATTTCAATCCATCCAGAGAAGCTGGAAACAAGAGTGATTTCTGGCTCTGGCCAAACAAGCTACAAAGATCAGATCTGTAAGGAAATCCTCTTGGGAAGCACAACAAATTTATCTCCAGGTGCAAACGAGAGACTCAGCCTGGCTACAGAAATCATTTTCCAAGAGTTTTCCACTACCCAGTCTTTAATATCTTCCTCAAAAGCTCGGAGAGCCAGAGGACAAATTAATCACGTTACTCCTACTACAAACACAGAAAGCCAATTTTGTGCCTGCCAAGACCAACCCCGTGCCCTGCCACAGCCCTTCTGTGTGGGAATGGCACAGTCACTTCCCTTCCTTCTGCTTCAGCTTCCCCAGCAACAGCACAGGGATAGATCACCCTTTGGCTTTGATTTGCTAAAGTTTACAAAGCTGAGGCTGTCAGAGGAAATCCCAGGGAATAGCACAGAGCTGCTCCTCACACCGAGTGAGGATTGGGAATTAATGAGACAATTTTGATTTCACAGGTGCTGAAGTTTCACCTCTCTGCTCACCCCACAGTTTACTTATTTTCACTTGCTGTGCTTTCCCTAACAGTTTCCCTTCCCAGGAGCACACGGAAGCCTTTGCCCTGTCACTGGCAGCATCACAGAACCTTTCTGCAGGAATGAAGATTGGGAAGCTCAGCTCAGAGCTTTGGAAAGCCCCAAGAACACTGGTGTGTGTTTCCAAGGGGTCGGTGCTGGTCACTGGCAGAGCTGTGCCCAGGAGCACTCTGGATAAAACCTCTGGCCTAATCAGCTGCTGAAGGGCTGCTCCATTGAGAAATTCCAGTGGGAATGGGATGGGATGGAGCAGAGAGCAACTGGAACTGCTGGGGGAGGGCAGAGAGGGAAAACCAAGGCCAGGAGAAGGTGAGGCACATCTACAGATTTCCTTTTACCATCACAGCCAGCAAGGGAGCCCACGAGCTGCACCTGCCCCAGGGCTGGGTTGGAGCATCCCTGCTGGAATGAGCTGCTGTTCCAGGGGTCTGGCCACAGCCTGACAGGATTCTCCCTCCCATTCCCTCAGAAACACTTTATGGGCCATGAAGATTTACCCACGTGGAGCACAGACCCTCCCTAACAGCTCAGGAGCACAGTAACACCACAGAGCAGCACTGTCACTGCCAGTGACACTGTGGGACACAGAAATGCCTGTGTTAGGTTCACACCAACTCCAGCCAGCCCAGTATCTTATCTCAAAGAAGAGCAGGAAGCTGACAGCCAGAGAAAGGCAAAGAACAAGCTCTGTGTGCACAGGTTCATCCCCTCCTACTTTCCCTTCTTCCAGCCAGCTGCACTTCCAGACATTGTCACCAAACTTAGAATGTGTCCCTGTAAGCAAAAGGAACACTCCTGGAACTCAGCCTGGCAATATGAGGACAGGAGCCAGCAGGCAAGAAAGAGAGAAAATGCATAGGTAAGGTTGAATTTCTACTAAATCTGTGCATTTAGAGGGTCAGAGTCTTCCTGGCAAGGAAGGAGCATAGTCCAAGGAGTGAGAGAGGTTTATGCATTACAGGTTTATTGAGAGCAGTCTCAAGAAAAATAAGAAGAGATAAAAATCCCAAGGTGAGAATTTGTGAACATGTTTAAGTATGAACTGTCCCACCAAGAAATTACTACACACAAAGATACTGCTACAGGCAAAATGTCAATAGAGCCTGAGGTTCATCATCCAGGATGCAACAAACACTTGGACAGAAACAACTACAGTTTGATTTGTGAGCATGCCAAGAACATTAAGTTTATTTATCAATAATCACAGGCTGCACATTGTAATCAAAACAGAAGATTTGGGTTTTTTTTTTTGGCAGGATAAGATGAGGTAGAAGGTGGACAGGAAGGAAGAAAGCACAGAGCTCTAAACGAAACAGAATAAATGCTGAGTTAGTGACTGCCATCCCTATTAATCACCCACTCACAACTGCCATGTTTTGTGATGGAGAAATTTTCAAAATGCTTTTCTATCCTCCGAGAGCTCACAGGGGGTAGAAGTTGTGCAGAACCTCCAACTTGAACAAGCCTGATCCCCCAGCTGAGCTGCACCCTGGCATCTTTATCACAGGCTGCATGCACAGAGAGCCCACGGGCTCTGCCAGCTTCCAGAGGATAAAATGAACCCCAAAAGCTCAGCGAGCATCTCCAGCACAGAGCCCAGGCAGGGGGACACAGGCAGAGCTGTGATTCTTACCTCTGCAGCATGTGGTACCTCATCTCCTGACTCTGCTCTGCAGAATCCTCCATGCTGACTGAGGGCAGGATTTCAGGCTTGCTCACGGCTCCTCTCTGCAGCTGCAGCTCTCAGATTCTGCCCACTCTGCAGCTGAAGGAGAAGCTGCAGAGAGCCTCTCAAGGCTTCTCCTCCGAGCAGCAGCACTTCCCCGGCTGCTCCAAACCTCCTAACCTTTGTCCCTGGCTCCCCCCACGGCGGTATCACCCCGGCTGTGACGCAGCAGAGGGGACCAGCCTCCCTCCTGTCACTCAGCTGATCAGCAGAGGCAGAGAAGCAGCCACAGGTTACGTAATGAGCTGTAAGGCGGCTGCTCTGAGCCCCAGGATGAGCCCCCAGACTGGGGAAAATACTGGGAATGGGGAGCACAGCTCCCCACAGCATCCTGCAGCACCCCCAGGGATTCTGCTGCACAGCCCCAGCTCTGCGACCCCAGGAATTCCACACTTGGAGGATTGCATCTGGGATTTTCAGCAGGAGGTGACAGGGACAGCGTTCCCAGGGCTGCGGGGAGGAATGTCAGAGGCACAGTGTGACAGAGCTGGCAGATCAAACTGGACACCAAACTGGGAGCTGGGAGACCCTGGACACGTCACTTCAGTTTTCTGTGCCTGTTTCCCACGTCTAAAATGGAGATGAGCTCACTCCATGTGCTGGAATAATAAATATCCTCACAGGCAAAGTGTTACAGCGTGGCAGGATCCAGTGACACCACTGGAGGAAGGAAGAATGTTTACTCAGTACCAGAATCATGGAACATCCTGAGATGGAAGGGACCCACAAGGATCATCAGAATCCAACTCCTGGCCCTGCACACACAAAGATATAAATTGCAAATTTGGGGGTGGAGGAAGTATAAAAAAGGGCAGTGACTACAGCAGTGCCCTGATGGTAAAACCTGGACTGTAATCAGGCACAGCAGCTGGAAATTTTTTAATTTGGGGATATTTGGGTCTGTTCTGGTGGAGGGCCATAGCCAGGTAGCACAGCTTTGATTTGGGGCACAGAATCACAAAATGTAGCCCTCCAGGAGGGGAATCACTCAAAAAAGGAACAAGTATCCAGGGGAGAAGTGTCACATTAACCTGGTGACAGGAGGTAAAACCTCCCTGTGGGGCCAGGGGGCTGAGGCCAGGACAGGTGACACAGTGACAAGGTGAGGGGCAGCAGCAGTGCCATATGCTGCCAGTTCCAGGCACATGCAGGGAGCAGCAGGGAACAGGGACATGCTGTGGGATGAGGACAGCCTCACTGTGCACACAAACCTCCCCAGAGCCAAGGGACCTGAGAGAGAAGAGAGTTTAACCACCAGGAACACCCCAACACTATGTCTCTACCCCAGAACTCCATGCCTTTCACTTCCCAGCCTTTATTCCTCTTGGGAAAGCATCTCAAACTGCCCAATCACCAGCTACCCCACAAATTCCTCATTTAATTCATTCCCAAAAACCCTACATGCAGCTCCTGATCCAAACAGGTTCTGCCTATTGTGGCTGCAAGGAAACAAATCTACACACTGAGAGAAACGTTCCCTGTGCCTTCCAGCAGCTGAATCCAGTGCTGGGAGAGAGAAATGGCCACGATTTGCTGCTGGAGGAGCACACCCAGAGGAGCAGCTTCAGCATTGGTTAAAAATATTTCTGCCAGCCGAATTTGCTGCTGAGAAATCAATGGCCACGGTTTGCTGCAGCATCCCTACAAAAGCAAGCAGCACAAGGATGTGTCACTGATG
>JAGMWU010000020.1:1303393-1314663 GCA_018697195.1 Certhia americana | reverse complement strand
TGCAGCATCCCTACAAAAGCAAGCAGCACAAGGATGTGTCACTGATGCAGGGCTGCCCATCCAACACACACAAAGCTGATTTCCTGCAGGCACTGCTCCCCAAACCCTGCTGCCCCACGGCACCACCCCCTGCTCCAGACAAAGGGAAAGGCTGCGCCTGCTCCTGTCCTGCAGCCTCCAAGGAAAAGCCATTCCTTAGGGATAACGTACCTGAGGCACATCCCAGCCAGGAGCCGGCACTGATCCCAGCACTGCCACATGCCAGGGGCTGTGGGTGACGTTGCTGTGTGGTGTTGCAGAAGCAGGGATGCATGAGCTGCCTCGTGTGGAAGGCAGCCTGGAGCAGACTCAGCACACACACACACACACACAAAAAACTCCCCAGAGAAAGGATTGGGGATGGTTTCCCTCTGGATCTGGCCTGGGAAGGGTGTGGAAAGGGCAGATCTCCCCATCCATTTGGGCTCTGTGTTTTGTAAATAAGTTGAGAGCACGTATTCGATGAGGGTGATAAAACTCAGGCAGCTGAAGCCTCCCTAAGATCTGCTCCAGTTTTAGCTCTGCCCTTGCATCTGATTTCACAGGAAGGCAGAGGGAAGGAACAAGCAGAAATGCTGTCCAGCAAGGGATGCAGAATTGCACAGCTGGAATAAATGGTTCCAAGGCAACAGGCACTGGAGGCAGCAATCTGCACTCTGTCAAAGACAGTTTTGCCCATGTTTTAAAGAGCCAGAATGGGCCTGAACACTGTCAAAACCAGAGCTTCACCTAGAGGTCAAAACAAATGAAACTTGACTCAGCTCTGACAATGAATTGAGCCTCAGGATTTCAGGAAATTAAATAAAGGATGCAGCACAGAACAAAGCCAGCCCTCTCTGCACTGCCTGGTAAATAACTTCCGTTCCATGCTAACACAGAATTCCAGCATCAGTCCAGGCAGGTCTTTAGCCTAAAGCAGGAATTTTTAGAGCCCAAATGGGTACAAGCTGCCAGGATTCCTTCCAAATAACCAAGTGCCATTAGTTTGCCAGAAGTTCCTTTTCCTAACCACACACGTGGCTGTTTATCTGCCATGTCAGATGTATTTAAAACAGGATCATCCTCAGGACACACAACCCAAAACACTCAGCTTCCTTACAAGTCCAAAAGCAACACCCCGACACTCAAAATATCCACTGAATCCAAACATCAATCCAAATAAACAGCCCAGTTTAAATCAAATTAATACCCATACTCCAGTTCCTAAACCTGTGAAGTACCAGAAGAGCTTTACTTTTACATCCTCATGAAGTGTAAAATTCTAAATGTTCCTGGAGCAGCAAACAGCCCAACACTCTCCGGGTCAAGCCCTGGCACCAAGATAAAAGTGAACAACAACAACAACAGCACAAGATAGTTCTGCACCAGAGAGTGGAGGGGAATTGGAGTCCCTGGCAGGGAGCCCTCCCCGTGCTCCTTGGCAAAGTTCAAGTGTTGAACAGATCTGATCTGCAGGAACACGAGAATGAACCTTTTAAAACCAGAGTTAGGGGGTGTGGGGGGGGGAGTCTGACATTAAATTTACCCCAAGTGAGAGATTTGTTATCTTTCAGTTAGAAGGATCAGGTAAGTGAGCACGTGGGAGATGCTGTCACGCTGTGGTATCTCAGCCAGGGAATCTCTGCAAAATCCCCCCACAAATGACTGAATCTAGGGAGGACATTTCCTCTGTTAACTGAGGTTAAAGGGAGTAAAATAACACCAAAATAAGAATACAACTTTTGAGAGGCATGCAGAGGTATTCAGTGTGTTTGTTCATGAAGCAGAGCAGCTTTCAGGGAAGGAAAGAGTTGTAATTCCCCCGTTATCAGTATAATCAGGCACAGCCAGGAGTCCAAACCATCTTTTCTTTCAACAGACAGAGGAGGAAATCAACTTTTCACTCCAGGTGGACGAAGTTCATGGCCTTAAGATGAAGGAGGGCAGGTTTAGATTAGAAATGAAGCAGAATTTTTTTCTCTGTGAGGGCTTTGGCACAGAGAAGCTGTGACTACCCCATCCCTGGAAGCATCCACGGCCAGGTTGGGATAGAGGAAGGTGTTCCACACAAATCACCCTTCACAGACACACCTGCCAGCACAGGCAGAGCCAGAGGAGGATCAGACCCCACAGCAGGAACCTGCAGACAGCCTGGAACAGCAAGGACTCCATGCAGCAGAGGAGCAATCCCCACAGCACATTTGTACCCCCCTGCCCACAGCTGGGCTAAAACCACAGCAGCACCAACAAAATCACAGGATCAATGCTCCACAGTGCAACCTCCCAGCCACAAACTGCTGGGCTGGAAAGGATTCTTTGGAGATTCAGAAGAGGCTCAAAAGGATCTTTCATTACGTTCAGGACTCTGTGCAGTCACTCTAGGGCTGGTTTCTAAGCAGGCACCTTGTCCCAGTGCCAGGCTGGGCACGCTCAACCACTACTGTCCAGGCTAAAATTGAGGCATTTGTCCAAATTTCCTTCAGCAGATGATTAGTTCTGCTTAAGCATCTCCACAATTTATTGAGACAGAACACTGAGAAGTCCAACCAGTGTTAGGAGCAATAAACTCTGTGGGCTTCATATGAGGTAACAGCTGAACTCCATCCAAAAAATTTGGCTTTCAGCTGATACAAGTGGATTGTCAGGTGACTCTGTGCACCCATGTCACTGCTTATGAAACCAGAGCCCTGATGTACAAATACCAGAAGACATCCAGGTTTTGTTCTATTTTAAACAAGAATTTGATACAAGATACCGTCTCGGAAGCTAGAAATTAAATTTAGCAATAATCAACAACGATTTATTAACCAAAGCAGACTGGCCCAAAGTATTTTCCAAGTGGCATTTACGGAGTTACTTCATCTGCCACTAAAACTTCAGAAAGGAGCACAGCAACTCTGTAACAGCTCACTACAAGGAAAACTGTATTCCAGCAGGACTGGTTGGAAGTGCTGATGGAAACTTCTGAATTCAGAGACAACACAGGCAGACAAAAGGAAAAAATGGCAGGCTTGGATAAAAACAATATAAAGTTATATTTAAAGGTGCAAAACACAGCAAAGACCCTCTGAAACACTCAGTCTGTGTGGTCACTGTCCCCACACAGCAATTTTTAGGTGCTGATGACCCACGCAGCAATTTGAAGTTCATTCTCTGTGTGGCTTTCTCAACCCTCCAGGGCAGCAGCCAGCTGGCATAACTGAAGGTCTCCTTGGATCTCCAGAGGCAGGAGAGCCCACAGTGCACAGCCTGTCCCAGCAAAAGTGTCTTTAGCAACAGCATAAACACTTCACAAGATCAATAAGGTCACACAAACCTGCCCTCACAAACCCTATGGCAGCTGAGTAAACCCTGCATTTTAATCATAATTGTTCCCTGGGAACTGCAAAGCCCCTCACCTCACACACGAGCCATCTCTGTTTTAACCCTGTGGGAAAATCACCAGCAAGTGGAAAGATTTTTGGCAATTTCTTCCAAAAGATATGCTCCCTTGGGCCTGCACCTTGTGTCAAGGTGTACAGAAGTGCCTGTGAGTTTACCTTTATCACTTTACAAAGTGTGGTACCTTTGTGATCACCAAAGGGAAGCTGGAAGCAAGAGCACCTCTGTTCCATTAACTGACAGTCACAGAGTGACTCCAGGCAAGTTGTTGAACTTGTCTTTGCTGTTGTCTTTGTCTCAGTTTCTCCATCTGTAAACATGATTTAGAAATCTCCTGATGAAAGGGACAGCCATCCTGAAAAGTATTTCAACTCGTCTGAGTTTATCTTAGAAAAACAGCCCATAATGCTGTAACTTTTTTTATTTGAATTGGCATTTCTCTCCAATTTAACTCAAAAGTCAAGTGTTCCCCAAAGGGACTGCCAAAGTAAGCAGGTTACAACAGAGGTGCCCAAGGTTGCACACCTATTGCACTGAGGCTCCCTGGTGCCAGGCACTGTCCTAGAAGTTTCTTGCTCTGATATTTTCCATTTACACACTTGTGGTTAGGTGCTCATCCAATTTCTCCTGTCCCTGAGATATAGATATAGATATAGATATAGTTACAGTTTCCTGCTTCAAAATTACCTCTTGTGCTGCCAAATCATTGCAACTGGCAGGCTCTGGGAAGGTAACCCTCTGTAAATTTGCTTTAAGGTTTTGCATCAGTTGTGCAAGTGCCAGCAGCCCGAGCAGGACAGCTCTGTCAAGCACAGACCAATGTCCCCCTTCTGCCCCAAGAGTTTGGGACTGTGTGTTCCCAGAGGTTTCTCCCTGAAGTGGGAAGGGAACCACTAAAAAAAGGAGAGATTACAATTCCTTAACCTGCACAAGCAAAGAAACCAGTAAAACACAAGGACAAGGATTAGCTGGTTGTGTATCTACCACTGGTCAGCAAACCCTTCTGGAATCAAACATTCCTTCAAAAGGAACAAAGAGAAGGCAGTGAGGGATTGTCCAGTAAAAACTGCAGTGGGATTCACACTGTCCTGGGTGTTCCTGGAATGGCATGGCACAGGCAGAAGGAGCAGACCTCCTGGAATATGGCAAACAAATGAAGGATACCTGGGAGAGTGAAGCTGTCCAGGCACCAAGAAACTGTGATCTGCACATGAAAAGTGCTCAGAGTACAACAGGGGAAATCCCACAGGAATGCAAATCAGCAAAACCTAAAAATAAAAGGGACTTTGGACAAGGAAACACCATCACCATGACCTCAGAAGCCCAGTTCATTCACAAAGAACCAGGAGTGGTGCAGCCTGAGACCAACCCTGAGCTCAGGCAGCAGCAGCCACATTAAATCTTGGTTTGTCACCACATTGCAGGACTCCAATCTTTACTACAACCATCACAACTTTCCCTATCCAAACCAAAAAAATTCCAGTTTGAAGCCACTCATCCTACCCACTGCCAATTCCTTGGCTACATTTAAAGCAGAAAATCCCATGCAAAGACAAAATAAGCAAATGTTCTTCTTGCTCTCAACAAACAGGGCCCAGAAAAACCACACACAAGTGAAAATTTTAAATATCTCAGTGAAAACACTTCTATTTTCTGAAAGCCAGGACAAGACAGGCAAAATGCTTAAGGAATTTAGACACAAGTATTTCACTAAAACCAAAGGAAAATTGAAGGGTTTGATACAGATAAACAAACAAGAGGTCATTTAGAAACAGAAGCCGGAGCGTGTCTTGGCACAACAAACACATTTGAAGCCAAACACGAGTATAAAGCTGAACCTTTGGATTAAAAAACTGAACCTTTGGATTATCTTTGGACTTGACAGGGTGAAAAGACTGGAGAACTTCTTTATCCATACCTCATATGGCTGGCCAGGCCATCCTGAGCATTTGGAAGCCCCAGGTCCGAGAGGGAATCGGAGCAGACGGACACGGGTGACAAAGACCTCTCCTTCTCCTCCAGCAGATCAATTTTCACCAAGGAGCTGGTCTCATCCTCTGAGTTATCTTCTGACACAGAGCCAATGATGAAACGGGAATGAGCATTCATGTCCAGGGCTTTATTGGCTTCGGAAGACTCCTCCATGGCTCCCCCAAATTGGGCTCTCAACGCTGCAAGGGGGGAAAGAAAGGAGAAAACCAAACCTGAGGTGAGTAGCTGCCCTTGGAGGGCAAAGAGGAGGGCAAAGCAAGGTTCACTGATGGGAAATGCAACGTTAAAAGGTCAGAGCTCAACCCTGAGTTCAGGATCAGAAACAGGTCTGCTCTAAGCACTGAATTCCCTGTTTACACAAGGACTCTGAGATTCACAAGCTGCAGAATTTCCCACCACAGACAAAGCTGCAGGAGTCACTTAAAGAAAAAAAAAAAAACAAAACCAAAATAACCTCATACACCAGACCCAAAACCTATTGACAAAGGCAGGGAGCTCTGAGTATCAGAAATCACAGGATCAGAGAATCCCTGCCTGGTTTGGGTTGGAAGGGACCTTAAAATCTCATCTCATCCCAACCCCTGCTATGGGCAGGGACACCTTCCACCAGTCCAGGCTGCTCCTGGCCTTGGACACATCCAGGGATGGGTCTGTTCCAGTATTCCAGCAGGGAATGAAAGCATTTTCTTAAAAACCGAAAAAATGAAAGAGCCACGAGAGATGTGGAAAACAAAGGAACACCCCACAGCACAAAGGTGGGATGGGGAATAAACATTGGGTACCTCCTGTTCTGCCTGACTTTGCTGCACTTCCATGACAACTACAGCCAGCTGGAAACACATCATCAGGAAATGAGGAATGCACTCACCTCTCGATATCCGTGCAATCTGAGCAGTCAGCCACTTCCAAAAGGAACTGGAAAAGAAAAGAACGAGGAAGTAAAAATTAGGGCTATAATGAAGCATATTCCATGTGTGTTTTCCTGTTTATACCATCGAAACCATCCCAAAAAAAAAACCCCACAGGGACAGCAGGCACTGGCTGGCTTGCTCCAGGTATAGATTAACTCAGGAGTGAACCTGCAGTGCCCAAGTCCAGCCGTGGCACCTCCTGCTGGTCCCTCCTTCTGGAATCTTCCGAGACACCTGAGTGTCACACCTGCCAGCCTTGTTCCTAAAAGGAACAACAGGTTGTGCCAGCACTATCTCCTCGGATCAAAGCTTTCCTGTCACCTTCTGGCTGATTCCAGCTGAATCCCAAGGAGTAAATCCCAGTGAAAACCTCATCAGCCCTGCTAATTACAGCCACGTTATGTCGAGCACAAGGATGCAGCACAATCAGCTCAAGGGGAACGCGACAGCTCTGGAGTGGCACAAAAACCTGGCCCGTGGTGTCACACAAATGGGACATGATGGGGCCTTTAATGAGGGCCCAGACAAGCATTTATAGCCAGAGCAATCCCTAAACACCACACTCCTGCTTTCCATCAGTAGCTGAGAACTAAAAACTCATCCAACTGGCTCATGCACTTTTGCCATGAATGTGCTTGGCTGAATTATTTAGATCAAATCCTGTGTTGACATCACTCCTCCCACAAACCCCAGTCGCCCCGGGGCCACGGGCACTTCATTTGACAGAGGCATCATTAACCATTTTATAACTGAAAAGGCACAAATATCTGTCTGACACGGACATTAAAAGCATTAAAAAAACCTTTTTTGAGGGTAGAGATGAGAAGGGGAAGCATGACCAGAAAGCTTCCCTGTCCACCTGTGATGTGCAAGCTAAACCACACAGGGAGATTTCTTTACCTGAGCTGCTCCGACAGCACAAATGCAATTTTTGTTTGTGCATACAAAGATGCAGACAGTATTTATGTGGATATTTATCCTGGCATCAGATCACTCCTAAAGATTTTCATCCAGACAGATTTACTGTTGGCACAATCACCAGCGCTGAAGAGGTTGGGATGCAGCCAAACTAACTTCAACCCCACTTCATTGAAGAAAAACCTTTTCTAATTTCAATGACTAATATATTAATAAGCAAGTTTCAAGGGTTTTGGGTTTGTTTTTTCTTTTTTGGAAGCAGAGGAACAGGAAGTGAAGTGTTTCACTCAAATATTCCATAAGAAACCATCCAACCAACCAAGGCCATGCTCACACAACATCACTCCAACGCCTTGTTTGTCCAATTCATTTCCACAAAACCCAGTTGTTATCCATGAAACCCCACTCAGGTCCATTTCCCAAGGTTTTTCCAAGCCCTGGGAGCCCAATCCCACAGCCAGGAGTTCTGCTGGGGTTGTGCAATCAGCATTGTGCTGGAGTGATAAGCTCAGCTCGTTCTCAGCACACCTCGTTCATATTGAAATTAATTTCAGCATTGTTTGGGGCTAAATTACACAGGGGCTTTCTCAGAGATCTCCTCACCAAAGCCTCTGGATTTCAGTGCTGTGAATGGAGTGCACCAGGCTGTGAAATGTACACTGGTATATTGCACATATAGAAATAGAAAGGTCAATTTTATATATACATAGAACTACAGAGGTGAATTACATATAAATATAGAAGTGTATTACACACAAAAATACACTTATATTATCTATACACATATAGAGGTATATTTTATAAATATATTTCTATTATCTATGCACCTATAGAGGTATATTTTATAAATATACTTATATTATCTATGCACATATAGAAGTATATTTTATAAATATATTATCTATGCACATATATTTACATATTTTATAAATATACTTATCTATACATATATAGAGGTATATTTTATAAATGTATTATCTATACACATATTTTATTTTAGAGCTACATTTTATAAACACAAACACAGAGGTATGTGACATTTATACAAATAAAGGGGTGTATTGATGCACCAAATTATCCCCCAAATGATCTGGTTCCTCAGCTGTGCACAGCCCCTACACTCCCTCCTGCAGGTGCCAACAGCCTGTCCAACAGGTAATTTCTGCAGAGACTGACAAAACCCAGCATTTTATGGAAGGATGAAGGTTGAGAGCTCGATCCTGTCATGATGTAAGTACAGTTAACAGCACTGAGCCTGCTCAGATGCAGAAATACATTTAGGCACAGCTGGAGTTACACAGACTGAGCCTTGCTGTGCTCCCTTCTCCCAGGGAAATCAGCTCCAGCTCTGCAGGGATCCAGGGATTTATCACCCAGATGGTGTCCGTGCTACCAGCAGTGAAAACTCTGCAATCCAAACCCAGAAAATGCTGGGTCTGGCTTGGCCTGAGGTGAAACAAACCCCATTTCACCCCTCCACAGCTCTGCTGCTACCATTAGTCACATCTTTGGCTTGACAGTGAAATGTACTTGTAAAAATACCAGACTTTAGAAGTTTTATAACAGCAACACTTTAAAATCACTTTCAATATTGTAAAATACGCACAGGTATGAAACTTGGGCAATGACAGGTGGAAATTAAAGTTTCCTATTTTTCTCTAAACTATCCCATTCCAAAGACAAATCCACAACTGAGAACATTGGTATTTCAGTGGGCTCTTTCAAAGAATCAGAGTAACACTTCTACCGTATTGATATGGCATATAAAAAGGAAATTAATAAAACCAGATGTATTCAAATGCCTCCTGATTAAAGCCCAGGGAGCTGTGGCATTGCTGATCAACACGAATCACTTTAAAGTGACGAAATGGATTTGTGCTCTCAAACACAAAGACAGAAGACAACGGAGCGAAAAAAAAAAAAAATTAAAAATTAAAACCAAATTAAAACAGAGTCGCTTCTCCTGACCACAGGAAAATCAGCAGGGTGCTCACCTATACCAGGGGGACAGTTCCAGGTCGGGAGAGAAGGGATGGTTCCAACCCCAGAGGGTCCCCAGCTCTGGACAGCCTGGGTGTCTCCCTGGCTGTGCTGTTTTATCACCACCCAGCCCTACCTGAGCCTGCCTCCAGGGCAATCATTGGGCACTGCCCCAGCCCAAAAGGGCCCTGCACACACCAAACCCCCCCAAAGAGGCTGCAGGAAAGGCTCCTCGCCAGCTCCACAGCACAAGGAAGAGCCAAAGCTGCTGGGGAGTGTCCAAAAGAAGGAGACAAGGGTAGGGAAGGGTCTGGAGGGGCCTGAGGAGGAGCAGCTGAGGGATCTGGGTTTGTTCAGCTGGAGGAGATGAGGGGACACTCACCGGGGGCTGCAGCTCCAATGTCTGCTCCCTGTGACAGGGATGGAACATGAAGGAATGGCTGGAGCTGTGCCAGGGCAGGGATGGGCTGGATATTAGGAGAAAAACAACTACCTAGAACTTTCCACCTGTGGATGTAGAATCACAGAACATCCTGAGCTGGCGGGGACCTACAAGGATCATCCAGTCCAACTCAGAGCCCTGCACAGACCCCCAACAATCCCACCCTGGGCATCCCTGGGAGCTGTGTCCAAATGCTCCTGGAGTTCTGGCAGCCTTGACCATTCCCTGGGGAGCCTGGGCAGTGCCCAGCACCCTCCAGGGGTTGAATTATTTCCTATTATCCAGCCTAAACCTCTACAGAGACCAAAATAAGAGCCGGTATTTACAGCTATCCCAGTTTGCTAAAACACTCGAGACTGTCTGAATCCCACTGTCTTTCAGAGATTTTGGCATCACTTAAAGAGTTTGCTGAATATTTCCTGCCTGCTAAACTGGGACAGACACCACTCACGCTTCGGATACTTTCTAACACAGTTCCTCTTCTCCTTTTCAACTTTTCCAAGAATATTTAGGAGAAGGGAGGGGCAAGAACAACAATTCGCTTTAGCTCTGCCAATCCGTTTTTTAAAACTCCTCTGGTTTTGAGCATCTCCGTGCTGCTCTCAGCCCCTGGGCGGAAGCAGACCCAAACTCTCCCGAGTTTCCCGAAATCCCCGCGGGGACGGCAGCAGGATGGGATGGAGGAGGGATGCCCCGGAGCTCCAGCCCGCCGGGGTGCTCGGTACCGGACTCGCCGCCGCCCACGTGCTGCTTGTTTCGGGGTACGGGGGGGGACCGGCGGGACCACGCGAGCCACGGCGGCACCGGGGGCGGCGCTGACCCGAACGGAGCGCGTTGTACCGGGAGGGAACCGTGCTGCGGGCCGAGAGACCCCCGCCCGTCCTCGGCACAGCTCGGCCCAGCGCCGCTCCGCTCAGCCCGAGCTCGGCATGCCGCCATCTCCCGCCGGCACGGCTCGGTACGGCCCGGCCAGCTCCCGCCCGCCCGGTACGGCATGGCCCGGCCATCTCTCCGGGCACGGCCCCGCCCCGCCCAGCCCCGCCGGCCCCGCGAAGTGCCCTCACGGCGCCCCGCTCCCCCCGGTGCGGCCCCGCCCTCACCTCACGGTGCCGGTGCAGCGGAGGCGCCGCGGGCCCCCCGGCCTGCCGCTCCCCGCGCGGCCCCGCCCCCGGCCCCGCCCCCGCCCCGCCAGGCCCCGCCCCCAGCACCGCCCCCCGGTGGTGTGATCGGGGTTACCTCGGGTCAGGCCGAGCGCGCCCCGCCCCCCGCGCGCCACGCCCATCCCCGCTCCCATTGGCTGCAGCCCGGGCCGCGCCGGGGGGCGTGACCAATGGGGCGGTGCGCAGGGGGCGGGGTCTGTGGGGCGATGCGCGTGGCCTGAGCAACGGGCGGGGCTCGAACCCGCGACCCCCGGGATAGACGGGATAGACGGGATAGACGGGATAGATGGGATCCCCGGGACTGCCGGGACCCCCGGGATAGCCGGGATAGACGGGATAGCCGGGATAGCCGGGATAGCCGGGACCCCCGGGATAGCCGGGACCCCCGGGATAGACGGGATCCCCGGAACTGCCGGGACCCCCGGGACCCCCGGGATAGCCGGGACCCCCGGGATAGACGGGACCCCC